>CAUYUJ010019417.1:0-52453 GCA_963575745.1 Prorocentrum cordatum
CCTCCTCCTCCTCCTCCTCCTCCTCCTCCTCCTCCTCGCCATTTCCAGGTTTCGAGCTGGTTTGCAAACCTTTGGCCCAGCGCATTTGGAAGTGGCGCCAGCTGGACCGAGTCATCCCAGTGTTTTCATGAATCGAGGCGGCAATGGGCCTCCGTGGCAGGCGGCCCAAGGCCAAGCCACCTGGCGCTGCCGCAACACGAGCTGCGCTTTCGACAACTTTTCCTTCAGGACGACCTGTCGGGATTGTGGCGCGAAGGCACCGCAGCATGTTCTCAACCAGCTTCGTGCCAAGCAGAATGCCAAAGCGTCGCCCACCCCCAACCGCTGGCTCAATGGACCACCGCGGCTCGTCCAGGATGGGGGAAAGGTGGCAGCGGAGGCAAAGTGTGCAAGGCAGCTGCCGCGGCAGCCTTGTCCAATGACGATCTCTTCAAGTTGCTCAAGGAAAAAGGTCTCAAGGAAGGTCCTGAGCTGGAGTCAAAGCTGCAGGACATGTTCATCAAAGAAGCTCAGTCCAAGTCGGTGCTCCCAGAGCCGCCCTCTGGACAAGAAGAAGTCAATCCAGCTCAAGAGCTTGCGATGCTCGGGGTCTTGGACGAAGCGGTGCGGAAGTACGCAGGGCGATTCGGGCTGGATGCCGCTGGGCTGCCCCAGGCAGCCACCGTCAAGAAGGACGAGCTCAAGGCGCAATCGCCGAAGCCACCCGCAGCCGGCGTTGCTTCCCCGTTTGCTGGCGTTGGTGCCACTTAGTCTGCAGCTCCTCCCAGCGGTGCTCCAGCCAGCGCAGGGCCCATGGACTTCGACCATGAGGACAGCGAGCTTCGAGACAATCTCAAAGCCGCAGGAGTGGCTGCAGCAGATGACCCTGAACAGCTCAAGCGCTTCCTGGCCGACACTGCAGCCCGCGGCAAGCGACAGAAGTTGGGGTAGCAAACTGTCGTCAGACCTGCTCATATGGACGCTCAACCCAGGGGCCTGGACCTCCGCTCAAGTCATGCTGGAGTGGGCCGAACATGACCGTCAAGGTGAGGAACAAAACCGTATTCCCGACGTTATGTTCCTTCAAGAGCATCGTCTCAAGGATATTTTTTGGCGGGCAAATGCTCGCAAGTGGTGCGCCCAGCGAGGCTTCAAGGCCCCCACGCCGCTGGCGGACAGCACAGGCGCGGGGCCCACGGAGTCGAGCGTAGGCTGTGCAGTACTCAGCAGGTTTCCAGCGGATCCTTTGAATTTGGCTCAATGAGCCCTTTCGGATTCCAGAGTGGCGGCCATGTCCGTCAACATCGGCCTCTCCATCCCTGTTGATGTGCTCTCAGTGTACCTGCACACCAGCATAGGGCTCGCTGGGGCCAACATTGATCTACTTGGCAGTCTCTTCCAAGCTGTGGGCTCGCTTCCGTTCCCGTGGATCATCGGAGCTGATTGGAATCCGCCGACCCTGTCGGCGTGTGTGAGGGGCTTTTCCGTTCGAGCCGTCATCTCCGTCATTCTTTGTACTCGTCGTCTCTGTCCTTCCCTTTCCCTGGGAGACCTCTTCCCCTGGGCTCCAGCCAAGCCGACCTTGAGCAACCTCGTAATTGAGTCGAAGGGAAGCCCCTTCCCTTTGATCCCTCCCCCGCCGGGAGGGGGGGGGGGGTAGCGACCCCCCCCCCGGGTCAGATACGACGCCCCCCCCTGGGACTCCTCTTCCCCTGGGCTCCAAGCCAAGCCGACCTTGAGCAACCTCGTAATTGAGTCGAAGGGAAGCCCCTTCCCTTTGATCCCTCCCCCGCCGGGAGGGGGGGGGGTAGCGACCCCCCCCCCGGGTCAGATACGACGCCCCCCCCTGGGACTCCTCTTCCCCTGGGCTCCAGCCAAGCCGACCTTGAGCAACCTCGTAATTGAGTCGAAGGGAAGCCCCTTCCCTTTGATCCCTCCCCCGCCGGGAGGGGGGGGGTAGCGACCCCCCCCCCGGGTCAGATACGACGCCCCCCCCTGGGACTCCTCTTCCCCTGGGCTCCAGCCAAGCCGACCTTGAGCAACCTCGTAATTGAGTCGAAGGGAAGCCCCTTCCCGATCCCTCCCCCGCCGGGAGGGGGGGGGGGTAGCGAACCCCCCCTGTAAGGGAAGCCGACCCAGAGTCGTAACTCTGAGTCGAAGGGAAGCCCCTTCCCTTTCATTCCTCCCCCGCCGGGAGGGGGGGGGGGGTAGCGGGGGGGGGGTAGCGACCCCCCCCCCGAGTCAGATACGACGCCCCCCCCCCGTACCGACCTTGAGCAACGTCGTCATTGAGTCGAAGGGAAGCCCCTTCCCTTTCCCTTCCCCGACGGGGGGGGGAGAGGAGGTCCCGGGGGGGGTCCCGGGGGAGTCCCGGGGAAGTCCCGGGTCAGATACGACACCTCCCTCCCCCACCTTCTCGTCCTTCTCCCCGTTCCCCCAAACCATCCCACAGCCCGTGCCTCTTGCTGCGCATTGCGAACAGGGTCGGCGGCACCGGCCGTCAGGCCTTCGCAATCTAATCCCAGAGGACATGCTGAAGTGGGCTGTCACGGCCATGGCCAATGTGGTCTATTCAGGGGGACCCACCCTCGGAGCTCGTGAATTGGACTTCTTCGCGTGCAGCAGGGCCCTCACGCCGTTCGTTTGCGTCACCAAGAGCATCTCAGGAGCGCCAGCACGCTCTCACCTCCCTGTCGGTCTGTTGCCCAAAGGTCTCTCAGTGGCAGAGCGATCTCAGGCAGGTCTCTTCGGTCGAAGGAAGGAAGTGGACTTCCTTCTACTCGGCCTGCACGCGCTTGCATGTCATCAGCTCGAGGTCCCGAGCGAATTGTTCAAGGCTCTGGCTGCCCAGCGTAGGCAGGCTCTCACAGTGCTGCGCGTTGCTCTACCAGACTGGCCTCAGGACTCCAACCTAGGGCAGTGACGATTCCAGGAAAGATTTAGTGCAGCTCTTAACTGATCGGGGGACGGGGCTCTGAGGTCCCTCTCGGGTTTGAGGGGTCACATCTCTCGCCTCCAGAGTGGGGAGAGAGCTGCCACTGCGTCGGCCCGGAATGCCTGGGCAGCTAAAGCTGCGGCCAAAGACCAAGGGGGAGGGCTGCATAATGTCTTGTTCGTGAGCCTCTACCTGAGACTCTGATCTACACTGAAGGCACGGACGTCCTGCCGTCACTCCCCGTTGAAGGTCAGCAAGCAGTCGATCATCTGCTCGAACAGTGGGAGCCGTCGTGGCACGCTCCCAAGCGTGATTGCGAAGCTCTTCCTAGGGACTGGGGTCCTGGGGTGGTCCCCCCCCCCCCCAGGCCTTCTGAGGCCTCGGTTCCATCTCTGGGCCTTATGGTTCCTGGTGGCATGGATCCCTGGGCGCCTCTTCCGAGGGCCACCATCACGCAGCTTAATGAAGTCTTGTCGTCCTACTCTGGCTCGCGTGGGCTAGGATGGGAATCACTTGCATCCGCGTCAGGTGTCGTGCCCCCCCCCCCCGATAGTTACAAGCAAGCGTTCCTGGATCTGTTTAATGAGTTGGGAGCAGGATCCAGAAGATGTGGATCTCTGGGC
The DNA here is from genome assembly GCA_963575745.1 of Prorocentrum cordatum. Lineage (NCBI taxonomy): Eukaryota > Dinophyceae > Prorocentrales > Prorocentraceae > Prorocentrum > Prorocentrum cordatum. Next base: position 3,538 of record CAUYUJ010019417.1, read on the forward strand.
CCTCTTGATTTTCTGTTTGGGCAAACCCGCCCCTTCCTCGGGAGTCAAGCCGATTGTCCTGGCCTCGGTCCGGGGAAGAATCTGGTCCCGTCTTCGGCAATCTGTGGCCAGAAACTGGGAACCCCCTCTCAGCAATTCGGCTTTCTGGGGTGGAGCTGGCCTAGCCTGCGATAGGGCAGGCCATGTCCATGACATAGTTCAGAGATTTGCGAGGTTCAAAGGCTTTGCCGCCATCAGTGGGCTGCCTGATTTAAGCATATGTGCTGAACACATTTCTCATGGGGACCTGCTGCGGGAATTCCTGGCCACGGGGTTCCCGAGACAGCTCCTCGAATGTCTCCGTGCAGGCCATCGTCTGCCCAGGCGCGCTCGGTGGAAGGCTGCCATAACAGACGCGGTCAGAGCGAATGGCACCGTCGCGGCCGGGTGCAGCTGCGCGCTAGCTCTGGCCCAGCTTTTGGTTCACACGGTGAGTGCTTCTCTCCAACGGAAGTATTCTGTGGTCAGGTTTCAGAATTTAGTAGATGGTTTCCTTTTGCAGGCCATAGGAGGCCGCCAACACGCGCTAGAACAGTTCCCACACGCCACGTCGGATCTAGCGGCCGCGTTGCAGCACCGACAGCTAGTAGTCAACTGGGACAAGACTGGCTACATGACTAGCTCGATGGACTTAGACGATGACCTCAACCAGACGTGGGATCTCAGCTCTGCGCAGAGGCTCGGCAGCGGCAGGGTTCTTGGCACAGATGCCAGCAGTGGTGCTGCCCGCAGTGTCACGGAGCAAAAACAAACGATTGGCTAAAGCTGTCTCCGTATGTTCGCGAGTTTTTGCCGTGAGGAAAGCGGGGGCAAGCGTCGGCACGATCCTGGGGGGTTCTCCCACGGCGACGGCGGCGTGGGTGGCGGCGGTCACGGGTATAGCTGACACGAAGCTTGCCGATCTCAGGCTAGCCACTCTCAGAAGGGGAGGGCCGTGTTCCACCAGGCATCTCGGTTTCTCTCAGGTTGCGTGTCACCCCCAGAGGGGCCACCAGAGATCCCTGGGTTGTTGTGGTCTGCGACGTGATCCAGCATTGGGCATTGAGTGTAGAGTCTGTCTTGCCAGGGCTCGGTCCGCTGCAGGCTTGCCTGCAGGAAGCGCATTGTCTACTGGAAGAAGAGAGGCCTTGGTCTCAAGCGGTCGACCCATCTCAGGCTGCTGTACTGTCTCTCGCTACGATTGGCTGCACCTTGCCCTCTGCCGATGTGCTCTGGCATCCTAGATTTGGGGAGTTCAAAATTGCTGACTTCTCTTCTGCAGTCTTTGTTGATCTTGTCAGGCCTCTGGCGCTTCAGGCCGCTGAGATCGTGGCGATGGAGAGACTCCAAGCGCTTTGGGTCTCCCCTCTCAATTGGCCTCACCTCACTCGTCTCATCAAGAAGGGCTTTGATGACAGCTGGTCACAGCATCGCGCCGCTGCCATTCGAAGCGTGGTCGGAGGATCCCATTGGCCTCAAGCTCGGTTACACTCCAGGGATAAGGCTCAGTCTGATGCCTGCGTCCACTGTGGCACGAGAAGCACCTTCTGGCACCGTTTTTATGGCTGCCCCAGGTCTCTCCAGGTCAGGCGTGAGGAATTCCCGCAGCATGTCGTGCAGGCCGCTCCATATGTAAAGCAGATAGGAGAGGAAGCTGGTGAGCTCATGGCCAGATGCCTCTTCACCTCCTCGTCTCTCTGCTTCCGATGCAAGGAGGTTCCTCAGGAGGATCAGCTCCAGTTTGTTGGCGTCTTCCCTGGGTGGAAGTTTTCAGGTGCTGTCTTCGTGGATGGCTCGGCTTCCCATTCCCACCTGCAGGCTTTCAGTCGCGCAGGATAGTCGGTTGTTCAGATCGACCCAGCTGGCAACCTGATCGGCGGCATGTACGGCGCCGCGCCGCTCCACGCGGCTCCAGGACAGGCGGTTCGGGACGGGGAGGACTGGGGATTCAGAATGCTCTTTCAATTCAGCGAATGGTCAGCAGACCACCCGCTGGAAGTCCACGCAGATTGTTCGGGCACGCTAGGTTGTGCTACTGACTCTAGCATTGCCCTCTCGGCCTCCAGCCCTCGTCGTCACATGTGGGGTGATTGGTGGAGAGGCATCGGCAGACTGGCCTCTGTTTGTAAAGTTGAGGCTCACAGGAGCCTTGGTGCCGCCACCTCGGATCATGAGGAATGGCTGATTAAAGGTAACGCTCTCGCAGATAAGTGGGCCAAGAGAGGAGCATGCCTCTGGAACGTTTCTCCGGATCACCTAGACTTTGTCCCTGGGTGTGAAAGGACAGCCTCGGACATTGTTAAGTGGCAGAGCAGATGCCAAGAAATTGCTGGAGAGCTGGAGCAGCCAGACTCTCAGGATCTTGTAGGCACTGCGGACATAGTTTTGGATGCTGATATACCCCCTGGTTTAATTCTAGCCTGTTTGGATGAAGGTGTGGCGCCTTTCGGGGATTGGTTCTTGGCTGTGGGGGTCGAGCTCCCTCACCCCGCTCCGAGCCTCCCTCCTTCGTCCACTGTGACTGGGTCTGCCGAACCAGGCGAGGTAGATGAGTCCTTTGTCTCTGCCTCTGGTGTCCCCTGGGTTGTCAGGGGCCACTCGCTGGTGCAGGCCTCTGTCACCGGCCAAGGCCAGGACTTCACGGACCTTTTGTTCTGCAAAGTTTGTGGGGCCTCTGCGCACACGTCGGCGCGAGGTCTCAGAGAGGCGTGCAAGGGCTCCAAGCATCCTGGCCTCAAGACCCAGCGGTCTAAATTGAAGCGGGCGTTGTTCCCAGGGCACGCTCATGGCAAAGCCAGAGTGGGCCCTGCCTTTAGTCCGACCCTCGCGATGAAAGCTGTTTGGGGTCCTCTGCTGGGCGCTGGTGGGGGCGCTGGTGCTGCTGCTGTTGCTGCGGGGAGCCCTGACAGCGAGTCTGCGGAGAGACATGTTTCGGCTGGCAGCCACATGGGCCCTGATTCCAGAGAATATGGTGCGGGGGGGAGTTCTCGCCTCCTTCGCATTCGGGGCCTAAAGGCTGTCTCAGTAGCCAAGTTGCATGGTTTCGCCTCGCATGATGATCTTGTGCAGTGGGAGAGGTCCTGCCAGAGGTCTCAGAAGGAGGCACCCAAGCTTATCGATAGCGATTAAGCTCTAATGCGCCGAGTGGCGAGGGGTACCATGGCGTGCCCGTCTTGTCAGTCCCCTCAGTACCCTCCTCCTCCTCCTTCTCCTCCTCCTCCTTCTCCTCCTCCTCCTCCTTCCCTTCCCTCCTCCCTCCTCCTCTCCCCCCTCCTCCTCCTCACATGAACTCGCTTCGCGACAGGTCTTATCAAATCTTATCTTACCTCCCTCCTCTCCTCCCTCCTCCCTTCCTCCCTCTCCCTCCTCCCTCCTCCCTCCTCCTCCTCCCTCCTCCCTCCTCCCTCCTCCTCCTCCTCCTCCTCCTCCTCCTCCTCCTCCTCCTCCTCCTCCTCCTCCTCCTCCTCCTCGGCCACGAATAGGTCCCCCGACCCGGACCCCGAGAACCAGAGCCCCTTCTGAACCCAAAGGGGTCCGACCTTCGGCCTCTTGACTGTGCGGTCGGGCATTGTTGCTTGGCGTGCCGCCGAGGTCCCGGCGACACGCTGTGCCCCGCGAGCTGACAGCGTGTCGCTCCGCTCCGCGGGGCGGGAGAGCAAGAAAGGCTCGGGACGTGAATGCTTTGATTAGCGTGTCGCGACGAAGAGTGGTGGGCCCAAACTGGCAGCGCGACACTCTAAACAAACGCTCCTGGCAGGTACAAACGTTTGCATGAGTTGGCATTGCTTTGCATTAGTTTGCGTTGCGATGCATTGCTTAGCATTGCCTGGCATTGCTTGGCATTGCTTGGCATTGCTTGGTGTTGCTTGGCATTGCTTGGCACTGCTTGACATTGAATGGCATTGCTTTGCATGGGTTGGCCTTGCTTTGCATTGACTGGCGTTGCTTGACATTGCTTGACATTGCTTGGCATCGCTTGGCATTGCTTGGAACTGCTTGCCATTGAGTGGCATTGCAATGCATTGCATGTGTTGGCATTACTTTGCACTGATTGGCGTTGCGTAGCATTGCTCGGAATTGCTTTGCATTGCCAGGGAGCCCGATGAACCAAATCAAATAAGAAGACCAGGGAAGCCGGGGAACCCGAGGAACCTCGGAGGAACGGTCAACGTGAGAATACGAGGCACTGGGAGCGGGGTACCCGAGGAACCCGGGGAACCCGAAGAACCTCCGGGGAACGAGCAACGTAAGAATACGAGGCACCGGGGGCGAGGAACCTGAGGATTCCCTGGGGACCCGATGACCCTCCGGGAAACGGGCAACGTAAGAACACCAGGCACAAACCTTTAACCGCGTAAGAACCCTTTAGGCAAGCCCAACTGCGGAAAAATGGGACGAAGTGGACACGCGCGCGTCAACGTACGTGCATGCCGAAATCCTTCAAAAAAACCTTAGGAATCGTAGGGAATTCAAACTCAAGTGTCCCGAAAACATGTGTTGCAAAAAAGCATGGTTTGGCAACAAGGATGGGCAAATAGAGCCTGCGCTCGCGCTCTTGCGTTTTTTATTCCTTTATTAGCCAAAAAGCCAAGGTTTCTCAACATTCCCATAACATGCTCACACATGGGCCTCTCGCGCGCACCTGTCGGAATCGCAAGAAAGCCCTTGCGCGCGTCCTGTCGCGAGGACCACTCGCAGAAAACGGGACGAAACGCACACGCGCGTCGTCGCGCGCGCATGCCGAAATCCTTCAAAAACCTTCGGTTTCGTCGGGATGTCAGGATCGAGTGCCCCGAAAGCTTTGCAACGAAAACTGCGCTCACGGTCTTGCGAATGTGTAAGAAGACAAAAAAGTTTCTCAACTTGTTCACTACATTCTGCCAAGCGGGCCTCTCGCGCCGAATGTCGTAATCATTCGAACGCCCATGCGCGCGTGCTGGGGGGGGCACGATCCGTGCCAAATAACACCACGCGGGCCACTCTCGCGCGTCGGCCGCGCGCGCGCATGTCGAACTCTTTCCGAAACCTTCATCGCCGACGCGAGGATGCCGTCATCGTCGGCGGCGTGGTCAGCATCGGCGCCGTTACAGGCCGTGACGTCGTCATTGTCACCATTGTCACCAGCATCGGTATTATCACCATCGCGTCTACCGTTGTCGACGATGCCATGATACCGCACCCGCCCAAGTCGCCGACTTGAGCTGAAGTGCCCGCTGGGAGGCGCCCAGCGGTCAGCGCCACCGCGGACGCGTCGTTCGCGCCAAACTGGCTGGCCGCTTCACGCGCGAGCATGCGCGCGAGCGCGGCCGCAGAGATGCATCAGCCAACGCCAAGCACTCATCGCAATCGCCGCCGCATGGGTTTGCAAACCAAGTTGCGGGTGGGTGGGGCGGTTGCGCGAGCAGTGGAGTTGAGAAACTCACCGCGAACCGAAATTGATGGCACCACATTGGCTGCACAACACATTTTGCAAAACATATCTTGCTCCACATAGGTTGTACAGTATGTACAGATCAGCATACGAGCGGCAGCCGCTCTGCGGCTGGTCGGGAGTTTCTGTACATATCAGAAGGGGCGCGCGCGGGAGGCGGTGGTGCGGCGGGCGAGGATGAGGGTGATGAGGAGCAGCAGGGCGAGGCTCGCGAGGAGGAGGGTCAGGAGAGTGAGACTCACGCGGCTCAGGAGCAGGCAAGCGTGGAGCAGGAGCGTGAGAACGTTGAGAAGGAGGGCCAGAAGAGCGAGGATCAGGATAATGACGATCAGCAAGGAGTGAGGATCGGGCAAGTTTGGATCATGAGGGTGAGGATCAGCAGAGGAAGGATCGGAATAGTGAGCATCATGAGGAGAGCGAGGATCATGAGAATGAGAATGAGCATGAGGAGGGTGAGGATCAGGATCGTATCGTGAGGAAGGAGGATGAGGGTGAGAAGAGCGAGAATCAGTAGAGTGAGGATCATGAAGGTTAATGTGAAGGGCGAAGGCCCTGAGGGGAGCTATCTAAGAGGGAGGAAATCAGCATTGCGAGGACCTACCTTGTCACTCCTCCTCCTCCCTCCTCCTCCCTCCTCCTCCTCCCTCCTCCCTCCTCCTCCTCCTCCTCCTCCCTCCCTCCCTCCCTCCCTCCTCCTCCTCCTCCCTCCTCCTCCTCCTCCTCCTCCTCCTCCTCCTCCTCCTCCTCCAACTACTGGGGGCCTCCGTCGGCGAGCGATCCCGCGACCTTGCGAGGATGCCTCGAGCGAGAGCCCCCAAACTGGGACACGCCCGGCACGCCTGGTGCGCCCAGTGGGCTCCCCGGAGCTGGTCCCTGGGGGCGCAGCGGGGCCCGGCTTTCTCTCGCGCGCTGGGTGTCGACTCCGCGAGGACGCCTCGAGCGAGAGCCCCCGACAGAGCGCCCGGCGCGCCTGGTGCGCTCCCCGGAACTGGCCATGGGGGCGCGGCGGGGCTCGACTTCCTCTCGCGCCGGGGGGGCGACTTTGAGAGAATGTCTCGAGCGAGCCCCAGACTGGGCCACGACCGGCGCGCCGGGTGCGCGCGGTGCCCCTGCGGCGCTCCCTCGAAGTGCTCGCTGGGGGCGCGGCAGGGGCTAACTTCGCGGGGGGGTCGACTTTGCAAAGATGTCTCGAGCGGAAGCCCTGGACTGGGACCCGCCCGGCGCGCCTGGTGCGCTCCCTGGAATTGATCCCTGGAGGCGTGGTGGGGCCTGACTTTTTCACGCGCCAGGGGTTCGGATGGCGTGAGTTCAACAGAAACTCTTTGAAAGAAATACACATACAGATTTGCATTCACAATGCACTGCATAAGCTGCACAACATGTTTTGCACCACATGTTTCTCACCACATAGATTAATCAACATAGATTCTCTTTTCGGCAACAGTGATAAAAATCGACCCCCTTTGGAATGAACGGTCCCCTCGTCGTATTGCATGTTTCATACGGTTCTGCCCCATTGACCATCCGATGTATGAGTTCGTTTCATCCCAACCAGATTGGTATCCGTCCCCACCCCCCACCCCCTTGCAACACAAATTATGCGCGCACTCGTTCATCACCGATCCCACTTTTCAAAACCAACTACGAAGAATTAGTGAAGCGCACAAATCCTTCAAACACTGATGATCCCGTAGGGATTTCAAAATCGAGTGTCCCGTGACTTTTTAAATATAAAAATCCAGTTTGATCAGAAACCAAAAAATGCGTTCGCGCTGTTGCGTGTTCTTGAGAAGATCAGAGAAGATCAACCTTATCATCACATGCTACTAAATCGGCCTTTTCGCGCGCGCATGTCGACACCGCTCGAAGATCCTTGCGCGCGCGTTGTCGCAAAAATCCCTTGCAAAAAACGTAGCGCACGCGGGCGCATCGTCGCGCGCGCACGCCGCAATCTTTCAAAAATCGTGAATTCCGTATCGAGCTTCAAGAAAAACTGCGCTCGCGCTCTTGCGGGATGGGGGGGAACATTACATTATGCTCGCTTCTCGCGCCGCATTTAGAAATAATTCGAACACGGCCCGTGTCGAATCATACCATGCAGGCCATTCTCGCGCGTCGGCCGCGCGCACATGTCGAACTCTTTCCAAAACCTTCACCACCGACGCGAGGACGCGGTCATCGCCGTCGGCGTGATCAGAATCGGCGCCGTCACTGGCCGTGCCGCCATCGTTGCCACCATCGTCACCAGCATCGCTACTACCATCATCGCGTCTACCGTCGCCGACGTTGCCATGATACCGCGCCCACCCAAGTCACAGAATTGAGCTGCAGAGCCCGCTGGGAGGCGCCCAGCGGCCAGCGCCACCGCGGCCGCGTCGATCTCGCCAAAGTAGATGGCCGCTTCGCGCACGAGCATGCGTGGCCCAGCGCGGCCGCAGACATGCACTGGCCATCGCCAAACACTCGTCGCAATCGCTGCCGCACGGAATGTGCAAACCCACCTGCGGGTGGGTGAGTGGGATGATTGCACGAGCAGTGAAATTTACAAGCCCGAACAACAGAAATTAAGCGTTCAACATAGAATGCACAACATAGGTTGCGCAACCCAACATTCGGAAACATACACTCACCTTCCCAAAACAAAGAGTTTGAATCCACCACACACCCCGAAGGCGGAACTATCCGTCTGCCGTCCATAATGCAATGTACATACGGCCCCACCCCATTGTCCACCAATCCAAACCACCGAATTGTCCACCATTCAGACCATTGATCACCGTCCCACTCCTCTGCAAAAAACGCGCGCGCTCGGTTATCAAAAACCATCCGCTACCAAGAACCCATCGCCAACAAAGAAAAAAACGGACGATGCTCACACGAGCGCGTAGTCGCGCGCACGTGCCGCAATCTCTCAAACACGCAGGTGATGCACGGATTTCAAAATCGAGTGCCCCGCACACATATAACACACACACATGGTGTTGCAGCAGCAGCTTGTGTGTTAAATGCCTGCGCGCTTGCAATTGTTTTAAGGAAGTCATCGATGGTTCAACCTGTTCATGATATTCGACGGAACGGGCCTCTCGCGCGCGCATGAGGGAATCATTCGAAAGCCATTGCTCATGTGCTGCTCGGGAGGGGCACGATCCCTGTCACATAACACCATGCGGGCCACGCGCGCGCGTCGGCCGCACTCGCATGCCGAAATCCGACCAACACCTCCACCACCGACGCGAAGACACCATCATCGTCATCTGCGTGATCAGCATCGGCGCCGTCATTGGCCTTGCCGTCGTCGTCGTCGTCGTCGTCGTCGCCACCATCATCGCTACGACCATCATCGTGTCTACCGTTCCCGACATCGCCACGATACCGTGCCCAGCCAAGTCGCCGCCTCGCACTGAAGTTCTCGCGCGTCCGCGTTAGCGCGGCCTGCGAGACGTGCTGGGGCGTGCCCAGCGGTCGGCGCCACCGCGGTCGCGCCAGTCGCACCAAACTAGCTGGCCGCTGTACCCGCGAGCATGCACGGGCGAGCGCGGCCGCAAAGATGCACCAGCCAGCACCAAACACTCATCGCAATCGCCGCTACCACATGAGCTTTGCAACCCAAACTGCTGGCGGTTGGGTGGGATGATTGCGCGAGCACTGGGATCTACAACTCGAGAGGTTCCAAACGTAATTACGCCACAAAGATTGCACCACATGCATTGCTCCACAAAACTTGCACAGCATATGCTTTATCACATGTATTGCACCACATATCTTGCTCCACATAGGTTGCTCAACATGGATAGGCCACATCAGTTGACAGAAACACACCACTGGGGCTCCACGCTGGCTAACATTTGGATCACTAAGAAATCGACGCAGGGGCGCTATCGCCATGCATCCCAACCCTTTTCCTACCTTTCCGAGGGATCACAAACCTTCTGTGAATCCTCGGGGCATTCGGGGGAGTGAGACACTTACGCTGGGCGCCTGCAGGGAGACTGACCTCTTACCTGATGTGCCTGATGTACGCCCTCCTGGGCGAGGCCAGGAGACTCCCCAGACATGCGAGATCTTGTGTTGTTTTAATACGCGGTCCCTTGAAGCCCTGATTCTTTCCCCAGGGCCCGCTCCTCGTCCCGAGTCGTTGTTTACGGTCCTGGGGCCCGGAAAGGACCCCCATGAGGTGTAGAACAACTGCTTTCGTCGCGGCGAAGCAAACCCGCTCGCGCGTCGAGTAACCCGGGCTACGGCAGTGCGAACTCATGTTTTCCAGGACACTGCAAATGCTGCAGGAAACGTCAACGAACATCCGTGTTCCAGAAAAGGTCGAGAAACCTTCGCCTTGATGCTTGCAGGACGTTGCAAGGTCCAGGTCCGTGCGCCATGGCCCAAGACGGCCGTGGCTGGGGCATGGCGGTGCCCGCGTGCGGCCACCCTCGGCGGAGACCTCCTGGTACTCCTCGGAGCCCCCGAGCTCGGCCTCCCAGAAGAGGCCCCAGGCCTCCCGGCTGACGTAGTACTTGTCCTCGGGGCCGTGCGCGGCGATCATCTTGAAGACCTGCTGGAGTTGTGCCCCCGACACTCTCGGATCCAGGATTCGGGGCGTGTTTTTCTCGACGAGGCGAATGTGGTCTACATATGATCGACCTCGCCGAGCGTCCTGGGACTGGAAGGCCACGCATGACCACGTACCATCCAACCAACCTGCACAAGATGGCGCGAAGATTCCTCTCAGAGAGGGATGGGCGAGAGAGGGACGTAGAGCGACACGTCCGGTGGGGGCTCTGCAAGCCTCTGCAAGCCTCCAGGGGCATTCGGGGAGCTCCAGGCGCGCCTGGGGACGACCAGGGGCAGGATCATAGAACAGCACTGCATAATGGCCATGTGCAGAGGAATCAAGAAAGCATGAGGACCTGCTTGGCCTTCAAGCCGCAGAGCTCCTCGCAGTCGACATGGGCGTTGACAAGCCCAGTGTTCCACTGGCCCATCGAGAACCTCCGAGTATGCAGAAAGCAACGGAGAAGGGCCCTTGTGCGGAGTGGCTTGTACAAGGTGCGGGGAGGGACGCAGAGGGGGGAAGCAAGCGCTTTGTACCCATCCTCATCGTCTTCCTCCGCCACCTCCTCACCATCGGCTCCATCATCATCATCATCAGCAGCAGCATCATCAGCAGCATCATCATCAGGATCATCATCAGCATCATCATCAGCAGCATCATCACCCTCATCCTCATCCTCATCCTCATCCTCATCCTCATCCTCCTCATCATCATCATCATCATCATCATCATCACCATCATCATGTTCATCAGCATCATCATCATCATCATCAGCAGCAGCATCATCACCACCACCACCACCACCATCACCACATACATCAGCATCGTCATCATCCTCACCATCAACATCAGCATCACAACCACCACCATCATCATCATCATCATCAGCAGCAGCATTATCCTCATCCTCACCCTCATCAACAACAACAACAACAACAACAACAACAACAACAACAACAACAACAACAACAACAACAACAACAGTAGCACCTTCATCCTCATACTCACCATCAATTTCATCACCAGCGACACCACTATCATCATCACCATCATCATCAAGAACAACAGCATCATCATCATCATCAGCATCCGAATCAGCATCATCGAAGTCGTCGTCGTCGTTGCCGTCGTCAGCAGAAGCAATTGCAGCATCATGATCAGCATCAGCACCATCATCACATCAGTATCAGCAGCATCATCAGCAGCAGCACCATCATCATCAGCATCAGCATCAGCATCATCATCAATTTCATCATCAACATGATCAGCATCAGCATCATCATCATCAAAAACGGCATCGTCATCGTCATCATCATCAACATCATCTTCATTAGCATCATCATCGTCAGCATCAGCATGTGAAGCAGCAGCATCACCGCCAGCATCGACATCATCAACATCTTCAGCACCATATTCATCAGCAGCGTCATCATCATCATCATCATCAGCATCATCATCATCAGCATCATCATCATTATCATCATCATGATCATCATCATGATCATCATCATCATCATCATCAGCATCATCATCATCATCATCATCATCCGCATCATCAGCATCAGCATCATCATTATCATCGTCCTCATATTCATCCGTATCATCAGCACCAGCATGAGCACCAGCAGCATCATCATCAGCATCACCAGCAGAACCATCACCATCTTCCTTACCATCGCCATTGTCATCACCATCGTCAACAACAGCATCGTCATCCTCGTCCTCATAAACATCGTGGTCAGCAACGTCACCATCATCAGCATAAGCGTCATCAACATCATCATCATCATCATCATCATCATCATCATCATCAGCATCGCCATCATCATCATCAACACCACCAGCAGCAGCAGCAGCCTCATCGTCGTCATCAGCATCCTCTTCACCATCCGAATCATCATTATCATCCGCAGCAGCAACATCATCTTCCCCACCATCATCATCCCAATCATGATCCCTCCAACGATGCTCAGCCTCATCCTCCTCTTCCCCCTATTCCTCCGCCTCCTCTGCCTTCTCTTCCTAATTCTCCTCCGCCCCTCTTCTCGCCGTTCCACAGCCCCCACCCAACCCTCACCCCATTCTCTCCTCTTCCTCCTCCTCCTTCTCCTCCTCTTCCTCCTCCTCCTCCTCGTCATCATCGTCACCATCATCATCAGCATCATCATCAGCATCATCATCATCATCACCACCACCACCATCATCATCATCATCATCATCATCATCATCATCATCATCATCATCATCCACATTGCTCGTCCTGCTCCTACTCGGTTCAACCATCCCGCTTGAATATCCCCATCCGCCTTTTTCTCCTCCTTCTCTTTCTTCTCCTCCTCCTTCTCCTCCTCCTCCTCCTTCTCCTCCTCCTTGTCCTCCTCCCTTCACCTCCCCAAGTCCTGGGCGGAGGTGGAGCTCGGCGTGTTGATTCATGACCAGGCCCGTCTCGGGCCATTCGAGAACTGCTGACCCCTCCCCCAATCCACACAGGGCGGTCGGAGAAGGAGAAATCTTGCAGCGGGTGGTCGCTCTCATTGAAGACAGCACAGCCCGCCCCCACCCCCACCCAGGACCCCCACTCCCGACATGATGATCCAGGGGGGTCCTGGCTGGGGTGTGTGGGGGGGGTACGTTTGTCGTGGGCGCAAAAAAATCACCCTCACCCCCAGCCAGGACCCCTGGATCACCAGGTCGGGAGTGGGGGTCCTGGGTTGGGGTGGGGGCGGGTTGGGCTGTACTCACTCGTCCTCTTCCTGGTAGTGTTTCCTAGAAGGCCCTCATGCTCTGGATCCTCCTTTGAACTAGGTCGCGCTTGACGCGGCTACACGCCGCGCTCCACCTCCCCAGCACTCCGTCCTCCTAGTCCTCCAGCCCCTCCGTCCTGGACGCGGCTCCAGGACGAGGCGCGCCAAGGCGTTCGCCAGCTAGCTGGCAAATGCCGTCGCGAAACAACCCAACAGCCGCAATTGAGAGTGGGGCAGGGGCGGCGGTGTCGTCAGCAGCCTGCGAGGATCACGAGCAAACTTGAAGACGCCCGCCTCAGGCGCCGAGTTCTCGTCAAAACAAAATGTGTGGGTCGCGGGTGGGTCGCGGGTGGGTCACGGGTGGGAGGAGGAGGAGGAGGAGGAGGAGGAGGAGGAGGAGGAGGAGGAGGAGGAGGAGGAGGAGGAGGAGACTCATCGCGGATTGTTTGAACGGTACCTGGCAGGAGAAATTCTTGCTTTCGACGATAGCGACGACGACGACGACGACGACGACGACGACGACGACGACGACGACGACGACGACGACGACGGTCGCGGGCAAGTCGCGGGCGGGCTGCGGGCAAGTCTCGGGCAGGTCTCGGGTGGGTCGCGGGTGGGACGCGGGGCGGGTCGCGGGCAGGACGACGACAACCCAGCAGCAGAGCACAACAGCACACCACAGCACAGCAACGACAGGAGCCCGCACCGCAGATCCCCACTAAGGCGCGCACCCAGATCGGGCGTTGGCAGAGCTGGGTTTATGGGAACCTGGTTTAGTGATTTGTACCGGGGGCGCCCCCCCGTCCCATTTCCACTAACCGGGACTGCCGTCACCCGAAAAACACCAGTTACGGCAAACCTGGTCTAGTGAATCTGGCCAATTGAGGGGCCCCAGGGCCCTACCACTGACCGGGTCCCCATTCCCGGGGCCCTGGCTGTGCCCGACCAGAGACGGTGCAAGACCGTGCGGCCCCCTCGCTTTGGTGCCACGAGCGCCCCGTGGCCCTGCCGGCGACTCGGCCCCTGGGCCCGGGCCGACAGGCCACCCGCGGGGGCGCGCGCCAGAACCCGGCCGAACGCTCACGGAGGTGAGTTCGCCGGCGGCTCCTCCGTCCGCTCCTCCCCCTCCTCCCAAGCCCCTCCTCCTTCTTCTTCTTATTATCATTATTATTATTAGTATCATTATTATTATTACTAATATTATTATTATTATTAATATTCTGATTATTATTATGATTATTAGTAATATTATTAATTTTAGTATTAGTATTATTATTATTGTTATTAATATTATTATTATTATTTATATTATTATTATTGTTATTATTAGTATTATTATTACTATTATCAATAGCATTAGTAGTATTATTATTACTATTAGTATTAGTATTATTAGTATTATGAATAATATTATTATTATTATTAATATTAGTATTATCATTATGATTATCATTATTATTATTAGTATTAGTATTAGTAGTAGTATTATTATGCTTATTATTGTTATTATGTTTATTATTCTTATTTTTCTTCCCACCTCCTATGACGACGGACGAGAGAGAGAGAGAGAGAAGCAGAGAGGCGAAGAGGCAGAGGAAAAGAGAGAGGGAGAGGAGAGAGGAGAGAGGAGAGAGAGAGAGAGAGAGAGAGAGAAAAAAAAAAAAGAGAGAGAGAGAGAGGGAGGGAGAGGGGCACCGAGTGCGGGCCGAGTCTGGCAGGCCGACGGGGCTGCAGGCGCCCCGCTCGGCCACTCCCCCGATGGAGCCAGGAGCGAGGCGGGCGAAACGGGAGCCCGCGGCACTCCCACCGCGTGGCCGCCGGGGGGGGCGCACGACAGACCCCTGGGGCGCGGCAGGCGGCCACGGCGCGGCGCACGGTGCGGTGAGCGCTCGCGTGGGGCGCAGACCGCGCCCGTGCAGCGAGCAGCGGCGACCGACCTCTCCCGGGGCGGACAGCCCCAGCAGGGACGAGGCTGGGCAGCAAGGCTGGGGTGAAGCGAGCGGCCTGACGGCCGCGCCTAGTGGGCGATGCCGGTGGTCAGCACGGCGGTGGAGGCTGCGCGGCGGTGGAAGCTGCACGGCGGTGGAGGCTGCAGCGGTGCGCGGGCCCTGGCCGACGGCGTCCCAGGCGGCCTGGAGTGAAGCGAGGCGTCGTTGGGCGGCGGCGAGGCGGTCGGGCCCACCTGGCATTGGTGCTCGAGGGCGGCCAAGCCCGTGGGCGGTGGCGTACGGCTCGGGGCCGTCGCGGCCGCAGCCATGAGGTGCCCGGACGGGACTCTCCGCCGATCACGGGAGACCGTGGGGCTCCTGGGGAGGCGGGCTGGCAGGGGGGACTTGGGTAGTCGCCGCAACGGAGAGCCCGCGCTGGGGGCCGACCCTGGGCCACAACTGCCGCAGCAGGCCTTGGCCTCTTCGGCGGGCGGATCGGTCACAGCGCCAGCGCCGCGAGTGGCCGCGCGCCCCGTGGTCGGGATGGCCGGGAGGGGCGTGGCAGCGACGGGGGCACTCTGGCGCCGCCGCAGCGCAGGCCTGGGGGCCGTCGTCGCCGTCCACGTCGCCACTCGGGCCGAGGGGGTCGTCCTCAGCATGGGCTGGGAGGCCGCCGCCCCATGCGGCGCCGAGTGCGTCGCCACAGGTGTCCTCGGGGGGGCCGTGGAGGCCGGGGCCAGCGCTGGGATCGGTGCCCGCGCGGCCACCCCGTGCGCGGGAGGCCTAAGCACCTCGCCGCGTCGTCGCCGTCGTCGTCGTACTGGTCCAAGCTGCCTCGCAGGAAGAACGGGACGTCATCAGGGAGGACGAGCGCACCCGCATGGCACCTCGGCGGGACTTCCTGGGCGCATTCGTGGCGAAACGCGGCCATATAGTGGAGAGGGTTCCACGTGCTAATCATGAGGCGCACCATGACCGTGGTGTCAGAAAGGATGGAGCTGGCTCCAGCCAGCCCGACAAGGGTGGCCTGGTCGGGGTCGTTGGTGCCTGAGTCACTGGCAGCGGAGCTGGCAGGAGGAGGAGGCGGAGGAGGAGGAGGAGGAAGAGGAGGCGGGGGAGGAGGAGGAGAAGGAGGAGGAGGAGGAGAAGGAGGAGGAGGAGGAGGAGGAGGGGGGAGGGGGGGGAAGAAGAGGAGGAGGAGGAGGAGGAGGAAAAGGAGGCGGAGGAGGAGGAGGAGAAGGAGGAGGAGGAGACTGAGGAGGAGGAGGAGGAGGAGAAGGAGGAGGAGGAGACTGAAGAGCAGGAGGAGGGAGAGGGGGGAGGACTTGCCTCCGAACCCGGGTCGATGGTGGGCTCGCTCGCCGTCGTCACCCGCCGGTCTCCTGGACCGCGGGAAGCGCAGAGTGCGCACGGCGGCGCGCGGGCGGCGTCGGTGCGGGGCGCGCGCAGGAACCGAGCGAGGGAAGTGTCGGCGTCCTTGGGACCCTCGCGGCTTCGGGTCGCCCCACATTTCGAGCGCGCACGCGCTGTCTCCACTCGGCGCGCGCCAGGCCTCTCTCTTCTTTCGGTAGGCGCGCTTCGCGACGTCAGCCTCGGCGGAGGTGGGGAGGAGGACTGGCGTGAGCACGCCAGGCGGGGTCGCAGAATCTCAAGACGCTGGTCTCTCCAGGACCGCAGTGGGCCTTTTCACGACGGGCGAGACGACAAGCCGCCATGCAGTGGTAGGCCCGTCGCGTAACAAGGGCGGGGTGCGGGTCGTGTTGGCCGCGCACCAGCCAGGCCTCCAGGGCCTCGCGGGCGGCTTGAACTCCGCGGAGCTGGCGGCAGAGCTTGTTGATCGCCCAGGCCTGACGGTTGGCCTCGCCCGCCTCTGGGCTGGCGTTCGGGATGGCGAAGTCCAATTTGAAGCGCGGATCGCGGAAAGGCATGGGCCGCCTCTTTGGTGATATCAAACGTCGTGTTGACGTCACCTGTCTGTTCGGGGGCGTCCAAAGGTGCGCTGAAGTTGTGGCGGAGGCGCTCGCCTAGTGCCTCGAGTCATCAGGGACGAAGAACGACGGCAAGTGGCTGGAAAGGGACAGGGTGCTGGAAACGGAGGGCCCGTTGTGGCATGAGGTCCATGTCGAGCGTGACGTTCAGACGCAGGTGCTGCTTGGTAGGGAGGCGCCTAAGCAGCACGGCATCCTCCAGCATATGTCTGGCCGCCTAGTTGACCAGGACGTGGTCGACGCAGGCGATGCTGGATCCAAAGGACCGCCGACCCCGGTCGTGGCTTGACCGGAAGTGGCAGCGTTGGACCATCCTGCGCTTCAGGCCCAAGCCAACAGAAACTCAGAGTTCCGAGAAAAAGCCCGTCGAGGAGCGGGAGGGAGAAGGCAAGGGAGAGCGGGAGAGCGGGTCGGAGAGAGAGAGAGAGACAGAGAGAGAGAGGGAGAGTCCCCTGTCCTTCGCGACACCTTTCTGCCCTGCACGTACCAGTGGCCACCAAGAGCCCGATCACGATCGGGCTGACACCGAGCAAGCTGCTGTGAGCGTGTCTTGGGCAGCCTGCTCACTCGAAACGGCCATATTTTCTGGGTGTTCGTCTTCCCCCCACTTCCCATAGTTCCCCATATCTTCCTGGGAATCGACGATAAATTGTGCCTGTGTGTTTTCTCTCCTCCTGAAGGGAGAGCGAGATAGCGAGAGAGAGAGAGAGAGAGAGAAACAAAAAAAAAAAAAGAGAGAGAGGTCGCGACAGCTCGACGAGCCGAAGTCCGCCTGGGCGCGAGAGGGCTGCAGGCGCCCCCCGCGCCAAAACGTCGTGCGGCGGGAGGTGCCGCTGTGCGCACGGGGGTGGGGAGACTTCTCGAGGGGAACAAAAGGGGGGGATAGCAAAGGCTAGGGTAGAGAATCAGCTCGCGTAGCTGATTTTCCCAACGCCTGCCGGCGCCGGGATGCGCCCATGTATCGAGGAATAGGCCCAGCGGCGGGGCCGAAACCAGCTGCATGCAGCAGATTTCGTACCCCCCCCTTTCCCTATCCCCCCTTTCGTTCGGCCCAAACTTCGAGTAGGGGATCGACGCGCCGGCTGTACACACGCTTTGGCCGGCGTGCTACGGCGCCTTGGCGCCAGCGGCGCCGCTTCGGGGCAGCCCCCACTGCGGCCCGACAAGGGGGCAGCGGAAACAGGGCCAACAGCGCAACTGAGAGAGGGAGAGAGAGAGGGAAAGAGAGACAGAGAGAGAGAGAGACAGAGACAGAGACTGAGACAGAGACAGAGAGAGAGGGATTGCGAGTGGCCGACGACAATCCTGACGAAAACGACGACAAAAACAACAAAAACGACGACGAAGACGACGGACGACGGCGACGGCGACGACGACGACGACGACGACGACGACGACGACGACGACGACGACAAAAACAACAAAAACGACGACGACGACGACGACGACGACGACGACGACGACGACGACGACGACGACGACGACGACGGCGGCGGCGGCGGCGGTCAATGACGCCGACGACGACGCCGACGTCGACGCCGCTACCCGGATCGACGAAGGCCGCCGAGGGCTGCCGACGGCCGCCGACGGGCGACGACGTCGCCTGTCGGCGCGGTTGTAGTCCATCGCGGCGAAGGCGCGGTCCAGCGACCCGCACTGGCGCACAAAGGCCTCGCCGAGGCGAGCGATGCTCACGGGCAGCTCCTGGGCGGCCTCGTGGAGGAGGAGGAGGAGGAGGAGGAGGAGGAGGAGGAGGACGACGACGACAGAGGCGACGACAACGAGGACGAGGAGGAGGAGGAGGAGGCGCAACGTCCGGGGGGGACTTGCGAAGGCAGGGAACATCGACCTGGAATCGGCGACACCCCGCCGATTGATCGGCGATGGGCCTCCGATGGCGAATCCCCGCGCTCCTGGGTGAGATGTCGGGCCCTTTTATCAACAGTCGATGTGCGATTGGTAAGGAACCGAACTCTAGTCACCGCCGCTTTTGTCCAGCCCTGCACTGAAATTTGCAACGGAAAGCAGATGCTGGTGTATACGCGATCCTGGTGTATACTGTGTTCGCTGTTTCCCTGGGGGAACGGGGAAACAAGTACGTATACACCAAACCACCCCGACGCCGCTCCCGACCCTCAAAAAGGCCGGGGATTGGAAAACATCCCGCCACTGGTAATGTATGTGCTCCAGCTTCCGAATTGCATCCCCCCTGAGCCTGTTACCACCCCGAACCGAGTATCGTCGAACCGATCCCCATCCCCAGCGGCGTGGCCTGGGCCCCACTGGCCGATTTACCCCCCTAGATGGGGATATAGGTCGTTCACTTCGTGTTCGAGGGGTGTATCCCACACTGGGGTGGTCATTTGGTGGGGGTCTCGAGGGGGATGGGGATGGGGATGGGGATCGGTGAAACGATGCTGGCGAACGTGGCCCCTGCTTCGAGCCGTTTTCGGGCCCTCACCGGGGCCTCCCGCGGCCGCTCAGGCCGATCTGGGCACCCCCAGAACGCTCTCGGAGGGAGGCGAGGCCGCTGGAGAGCCTCCCGAGGCTGCAGCACCGGCAGGAGCCGAAGAACACGACCGAAAGCCTTGAGCCTCGAAGCCTAACGATGCCCCTGGTCAGGTGTCGAAAACACGACGCCTGGACCTCTCCTGGGGCGCGTGTTCCGGCCAGAATTTCGGGGAGGATCCAGCCGTGGCCACGAGGGTGCCCCGGGACGACCAAAAACGTCCAGAGGGCAAGCCTGAACCTCGAAGTTCGCACCTCCATCCCCCCCCCCTCAGCCAGCCCCCCGCACGTTGCCCCCGAAGGGAGGGGGCGGCGCGCCGAGGGGGGGAAGCGAGAGGGAGCAGGCCTTCTCAGAAGGCGGCGGGGCTTCTCGGGAGCACTCCGGCCTCCCGAGGAGGATTCGGTGTCTTCGGGGGAGGCCCGGGCGACTTCTCAGGCGGCCCGAGGCCTTCTAAGCCTACTGAGAAGGCCCGCCCCTGCTAGGGGAAACCCTGGGCCAGAAACGCAAGGAACAGGAGGGCAGGAGGCTCTAAGAGGGGCCACAGGCGCTCGGCGACCCCAGGGACCTTCAAGGGAGGCCAGAAGCAGCCAGGGAGCTCTTGGCCTTAGGAGGCAAAGGAGTGAGAGCCCCACACCAGCGAGCTCCTGAGGGGTAAGAAGCAAAGGAGTAAGGAGGCTGGCGCCTTCTTACTTCCCCCCCCCAGGCCTTGCCATCGCTCGGACGACCATTCCCCGTGCATGTTTCGGTTCTTTGCATTCTTTTCTTGCTCGAAATTCAGAATTCGAAAGCAGAAAATCGACCCCCATAGTAAGCACCACGACGAGCGAAGCCGTTCGGTAAACGCACCCAGGGAAGGAATCGAAAAGGGCAGGGCCGTTTAGTAAACGCCCAGGGCCGCTCAGCAAACGCCAACTGTCGGGGTCTGGGCGTTTCTTCCCGAATAGAAGAAGAAGCAAAAACAGCATAAACATAAAATGTTGGCGATCCGCGCAAGCTTCGTAGATCTGCGCTGGACCCCCCCACCCTGGCGCGCGGAGCACGCCAGGGACGGCGCCGGAGGCGGGCCAGCGCGGATCCAAGAAGTCCGCGCGGAGCGCTCAAAATTTATGTTGATGGCGTTTGTTATTCTTCGAATGAAGCACACACACACACACACTTTTTGCGTCGGCGGCTGGGCAGAGGGTGACTGCTCCGGCGATCGGGCATCAGGGGGAAACACTAGATGCAAATCGGGCCGCGGTGCACGAGGGGAGAGGAGGAGACCCCGGCGCCACGGGAAGAGGGGACGCCGAGCCCGCTCAGGCAAGCCACTGGCTGCGGCGGGGGGAGCGCCGAGGGGGGGAACCAGCTACGACGCACACGCACACACACACGCACACGCACACACACACACACACACACACACACACACACGTCCGAGCGACGCCCAGAGGCTCGCTTCTCGAGGGCGCGGCGCCTCCGCCGCCGCGCCCTCCGCCGCCGTCGCGCTGGCGGGCCCTCCGAGGCCGCCGAGGCCGCTCGCGCTCCAGCCGAGGGCGCCATGCCCCTGGGGGATCTCGCCGGGGCGCGCGACGGTGACCTCGGCAGGCAGCCACGCGACGTTGACGACGACGACGACGACGACGACGACGACGACGACGACGACGACGACGACGAGGACGACGACGACGACGACGACGACGAGGACGAGGACGACGAGGACGACGAGGACGACGACGACGACGACGACGACGACGACGACGACGACGACGACGACGACGACGACGACGACTACGACGACGAGGACGACGAGGACGAGGACGAGGACGAGGACGAGGACGACGAGCCTCGGTGGCCATCTCGACGACGAGGACGAGGACGAGAACCCCAGCGATCCGAGGCTCCCAAAAGAAATGAGCGGCTATTTTCTGCCTCGGGGGGCCCTCCACGGGCCCCAGGACCGTCAAAACAACGACTCGGGACGAAAACCAGCCCTAGGGAAGTTGTCCAGTTCTCAGGGGACCTCCGCATAGAAGCTTCCTGGGTAGGGTCGGAGAACATGGGGTCAGAGGATCGCGCCGCATCGCCGATGCATCGGCGATGCACCGCCGATGCATCGCCAATGCACTGGCGACGTCGGCGATGCATCGGCGCGGTCGACGAAGAAAAAATCAGACTCCACATCGAGCCGCATCGCCGATGCATCGGCGCTGCGGCGCCACGTACACTTCACGAGCGGCGAACATATCCATGTTCGCGCCCTCGCTGTCGAGATTCATGGAGTACGACCCCCCACGGATACGCGGTCGCACGGATACGTTCCGCGCAGGGCTTCCGCGAAAGGACGCCCCGCGTCCGCGGGGTCGCAGCCCAGGGGCCTGGGCCGCGAGGCCGCGGATGGTTACGGATATGTCGCGGCGCCGGTTGCTCTCGACACGCCCACGTGGACGACGCAGACGCCACGGCAAATCCACGACAAACCCACGGCAAGCCCTGCGCCCCAGGCCGCGCTTGCTCTGGTGGCCGCGGCGCCCTCCCCCAGACGGAAGGCCACGCGTCGGAACGAGCGGCGCGGTGACAGACGTCTTTCGCCCACGGGCGCTGGGGAGCGCCAGCTGCCCAGGCGTGCTCGCGTCGTGCACAGGCCGCGGCGGGCAGTTCGCTGCTGCCGTCGGCCTCCGGAAGCTCCCTCGCTGGACTCCGGGGCCGTCCGAGAACGGCTCCAGCCGAAGAGCCAGTCCCGGGGAAGGGGTCAAAGGCCTCTGGGGGCCCATGCTGCGAGAAAGAAAAAAAACGGGACGTCGGAGGCGATGTGAATCATGCCCCTGCAGGTCTACGCCGTGAAGACCCCCGCGTTGGCGTCTGACACCGCGTGGGTCGTTCAACCCGGAATGATCTGGGGCTCTCCGATTGCGGGATCGCTCCGTAGTGCCGACTTTCTGGGCCAGCGGCGGTCAGCCTTGACCGCCCGCGGCGGGGCCGCTGCCACGTCGGAAAGACACGAACCTACGGTAGGCAGACACGTGCGAACCCTGCCCCAGCAGATCAGATTTCTGAGACCCGACGACGACGGCGACGGCGACGGCGACGGCGACGACGACGACGACGACGACGGCGACGGCGACGCCGACGCCGACGGCGACGGCGACGGCGACGGCGACGGCGACGGCGACGGCGACGGCGGCGGCGGCGGCGGCGGCGACGGCGACGGCGACGGCGACCACCGTCGTCCCCAACACCCCCTCGCGCCGCGGAAACGCATGGCGGGAAGTCTTCGGCAATTTTGTCAACCTCTCGGGGCCCCCCTCCTCTTCCTCCTCCTCCTCCTCCTCGTCCTCCTCCTCCTCCTCCTCCTCCTCCTCCTCCGCCTCCTCCTCCTCCTCCTCCCTCCTCCTCCTCCTCCTCCTCCTCCTCCTCCCTCCTCCTGCTCCTCGAAACGCCTGGCCACGGGGCCGCCCAGAAGCAGCTCGGGATGGAAAACCGAGCCTGGGAGAGTGCAGTGCGAACTAGGACAGAAGAAGACCCTTCGAGAACACGAGGCCCTCCGCCAGCCAGAACTGCCCAACCCACAAGAACATTCAAGGGTTGCTCTCCCCCAGGATCCACAGGAACATCCAACAGACACGAAGAACATCAGGGCACCCTCCCAGAACAGACGCTGACCTTGTACCTCGGTCCGACTGCAAGCTATTGCAATCACGATGTCGGATTTCTGCCCTGTGGACCGAGGTGGTTTACGTGGATCGTTTCCCCCTCCAGCCATAGTCCTCCCATCCGGGAAGAGATCCACCATTGCTGCTTACTACAGCCGGGCGAATCGGGACCAGAGATTCTGAGAGGGCTCCAGAGAAAAAAAGAACGTCGTTGTGTGAAGCCTTGCAAGAACGTTCGCAGAAGTGGCCGAGAGGGGCGTGGAGGGGGCGCGTGACGCGAAGGAAACGCTGCGCTTTCTTTGAAGGCATTTCTGTTCGGAGGGCCTGAAAGACACGCAGACTGTGTCGCCGCGTGCGCGGACGCGTCCACGGCGGGCGGCAAGGGCATCGCGATTGGGGCCGTCGCCGCGCGTTGCGGCTGCCCCGCGACAACTCGATGGGTGCCACCACGGGCGCCTCGATATCAAAGAACATCGGAACCCGATTTCCGGGAGCGCCAAATTTCGCAGGCTTATCATCTCTCAGAGAGTTCCAGCCAGCTCTGGGGATGCCTGCGTATGCGAATGTTTCGAGCGGCGCTGGCGGCACAGACTGTTTCAGATAAGAAATTCGGCGCGCCCCAGTTTCTGATCCAGGCTTTTCTAGATAACTGCTTTCGATGTGTTTTTCGGATGTGATGTCGTCTCTGGATAGCGCGGCGACCACTGGAAGGCTATGTTGAGGCATCGTTCTCTGGTGTCGACGTCGTGCATCTTGAACAACGCATAATGGATGTTTCTCGCCTGCGAGCCCGCATGGCCAAGGCTGCGTCGCGGTACCATCTCCAGCAGGGCGCGTCGCCGGCGTCGCGAAACCGATGACGCACAATGTGCGGCACCCCGTGTCGGTGGGATCCTGGTGACTTTTACCGATAGCGACTTTTATCCCAGTCACATATTGCACTGGTCCCTGCAATATCTTACTCAGGTCAAGGCTTCAAGATCCTCCAGCGGCGATTCCCTCAGAGCACGCCATATCGGGGTCTTGTTGAGGCTTTCAGGCCTGGGCCCTCAGGCCAGGGCCTCAACACCCTCCTGGCTGGACTCCTGCATAAAATGCTTGGATTCTGGGGCCATCTTGAGGCCATGCTGCGGCCATGTTGAGGTCCCCAATTCAGGGCCTCAACGGCCCCCAGGCTGGACTCCCGCAAAGAACGCTTGGACCCTGGGGCCATGTTGAGGCCATGGCAAGGCCCTGAGGTCAGGGCCTGCGCATCGCCACGACTGGACTCCCGCAGTGAATGGTTGGATTCTCGGGCCATGCTGAGGCTAAGCAGAGGTCATGCTGAGGTTCTGGTCAGGACCTCAACATCCCCCGAATGGACTTTTCCGACGAGAAGAACTGGATTACTGGGCCACGTTGAGGCCATGTTGAAGCCCGCAGGTCAGGGCCGCAACATCCCCCCGATGAAACTCCCGTCAAGGTTGCTGGGATTATCAAGCCAGATTGAAGCCATGTCGAAGCCATGTTGAGGCCCTCAGGTCAGGGCCTCAACAACATCCCACCGGATGGACTTCCGCACAGATTGTTTGGATCCTAGTGCCCTGTTGAGGCACATGTTGAAGCCATGTTGAGGCCCCCATGTCGGGGCCTCAACATCCCCCCAGCTGGTTTTCCGCAAAGGCTGCTTAGAACATGAGGCCATGTTGGGGCCCCGCCGACCTTGTACGGAAAATGCACGCATGCGGGCCTCAAAGTGGACCTTGCACGGTATCTCAGGGGTAGCCCGGCGGGCATGGTCTGCTGCGCTGCGCCAGTATCATGGTCCGGCCCCTCTCCCAAAGTCTGGCCCTCCCGTGAAATGGCGGCCAAGCGTAAGTTCTGGTGTTGGTGTTGTGCGAGGGCAACCACTAGTAGCGAAGGCGGTCGCCGCCGTTGTCTTCCAAATCCCCAAGCGCACTGGCATGGCCCTGCACGGGCTATGGACGTCCGCATCGCACGATCCCAGAGACAGTGTAAAGAGCTGACTAGGAAAACAGCTGTAAGAAACGCCCCCTCCCCCACACAACCTGCGACCGACCAGGAAAAATGCCGATACCCTCGCATCACCCCTACCACAAACAATATACAATGAATTCTGCGGCAAAAAATCTGGGTCATGGTCGGCGCTCCCGGACCACTTAGCAGAATGTGTTGGTCAGGGGCCGCGGGGATGCTACCATATTGCCCGCTGCGCGCAGGCCCATCATCCCTGTCGAACACCTATGCCAAGTGGTTGCTGGCGTACACACAATACACAGTGCTGGCAACCCCGCCGCCACTGTGCATTGGTTTTTGCCACGGATGGTGGGGGGTCGGCATTGCCCGATGTGTGCTGCGACGTGCGCTGGTGCCCCACACAGACCCGCACACACACACACACACACACACACACACACACACACACACACGCACGCACGCACGCACGCACACACGCACGCACGCACGCACGCACGCACACACACACACACACACAACAAAAAACACACACACACACAAACACAAACCACACACCACACACCACACACGACACACCACACACCACACACACACACCACACACCACACACCACAAACCACACACCACACACCACACACCACACACGACACACCACACACCATACAACACACTACACCGAACACAGAACACAGAACACACAAGACACAACACACACACACACACAACACACAGCACACAACACACACAACACACAACACACAACACACAACATACAACACACAACATACAACACACAACACACAAACATTCTGCGCGCGACACGCATGTGGCACACAGGGCGCATGTGGAGCTCGAGGCGCATCCAGCGCACCGGGCGCGCCTGGCACGTTTGGGCCCATGGGGCGCCTGGCGCACCTGGTGCGCGTGGCGCACCGGGCAGGTGCGGCGCACCTCGCGGTCGTGGCGTACCAGGCTGGCGTTCGCATTGGCGCCCGATGGTTGTCGACGGCTGACCCTGCCCATGCTGAGAAGCGGGTGCCATTTGTATGAATTAGTGGGATGGCAGGTGGAAGTGAGCGCAACGGCTTGCGGCGTTCCCGCTGAGACTTTGATCACTACCCCCCCTATATGAAGAAACGCTCTTATTTACGCCCCAACCAGGGTCAATGCCAACCCCCCCCACACACACACACAGACACACACACACACACACACACACACACACACACACGCGCGCGCACACACACACACGCACGCACGCACGCACGCACGCACGCACGCACGCACGCACGCACCACGCACGCACACACACACAGACACACACACCAACGCCCAAAAGCTATACAACATACTATGGGCGGCAAAAATGCCGATAATGCTCTGGCGCCCAACAACCCCAAGGCTCGTCCAAATATGAGTTGGATGTTACGCCGGACGCCTGAAGAAAAACTGCTAGTGGTACGGGTAGAGCTGCCGGTCGCACGGGGCCTAAACCCATGACGACGGTGCCTGGGGGGCAAATGGAATGGATGCCGTGCGCCGGAGGCACTCCCTCCTGACCCGGGTACCACATGGGGTGGACGAGCGTCGGGCACGCCGCGTTCATCGGCAGCGGCATGCCCGGCGCGGACAGCGCCAGCTGCGTGCTGGCGTTGATGCTGCTTCCTGCTGCCAGTGCTGCTGCTCTTCCTGCTCCGCCTCCTTGGGCCTCTTCTGTCACGCTGCGGGCGCCTGCTCCTGGTAGTGGCCTGCCGCTCGCGTCCACCTTCTCTGCCTTGATGTCGGCCGCGAGTTTCCTGCACTCGTTCTTGAAGTGCTAAGGCGCCCCGCAGTAGTGGCACTCCTTGCCTCAGGCGGGCGAGTGGGTGTCTTTGGACTTGGTTTTGCCTTTGGGATATTTTCCTTTCCCTGTGGAGTCCTTCCTCTTTCCCTAGGAAGTCTTGCCCTTGCATGGAATCGTCGACGTCTTGGGCCCACGTCCGCTTGGCAACGGCGAAGTTCAGGATCTCCGCTCGCGCTTGCACCTAATGGAACGTGTCCACACGGGCGGCGTTGAGCAGGACCTGTTGATCCTGGACCTTCGTGTTCTGCATGCCGCCAACCAGCGTCGAGATCTTGCCGTCCTGGTGCAACACCTTCCCGCACTGCTCCTCGTAGCGCCTGGCGTCCCGCCCGAAGCTCTCAATCTCCTTCGCCGGGTCGCCGTTCGGATCCTTGCCGAACTCGCGGCGCAGGAGTGCGCGCAGCACTGCGCCATGGCGGACTCGCACGTCCAGCTCGTGTTCCCAGCACAGCCGTCTACAGGCGTCGGCGCCGCTGCCCTGCTCCATGCTGCCTGCGTAGCAGGAGCAGGAGGTGGGCGTCGTCCATCGTCGTCGCCACCAGCATGTAGTACAGTTGCCGGCTGCGGGCGGTCGTGGCCTCGTCGAGATCGTGCCCGTCCACGACCTGGGCTCCCCTCGCCTCCGCGCGCCTGAAGAGCTCCGCCACGTTGGCGTGCGCGGCGCAGGCGAAGGCATGGAAGTCGAAGCGGAACTCCCGCCACACCTCGCGGCGACCTCAGAAGCTCGCCGGCTTGCCCAGGGTCCGCGCGCCCACGGTCGCGCCGCCAAGGCGCTGCGATTCCGGCAGCTGCGGTGCCGCCGCGGGCGCCGCACGGAGCGCGCGCGCCGCCTGCGGGCCTTGCTCCGCGCCCTGCCTGCGCTGCTGCTGGCGCTGCTGCTGCTGCTGCTGCTGCTGCTGCTGCTGCTGGTGCTGCTGCTGCTGCTGCTGCTGCTGCTGCTGCTGCTGCTGCTGCTGCTGCTGCTGCCGCGCCTCCATGGCCTGCCGCCGTCGGGCCATCTCCTCCATCGTTCTTGCCGGCGCGACGCTGTCGGGCGCCAGAGGAGCGCCCGCCGCGCTTGCTGGGCATGCACTGCCGCAGCCCCGCGTCGCGGGGCCTGACCTGGCGCGGGGCTAACCGCTGCCTGGCGGCCTTCCCAGGCGCGGGGCTGGATCCGCGGAATTAAACCGCCAGCTCCGCTACCATGCGCGAGTATGAAACTCGCTGGAGTCATCGCAGATGGGAGGGAAAGACTGGGGCGCTCTTGGCCCTCCACGCTCGGATGCTTGAGCCAAACTCTGGCGGCGCATGGCAGGTCAAACGCAACGCTTGTGGACCAGCATGGTTCTACTTTGTTGCGTCCCATGTCGCTACTACACAATGCTATGCACATAATTGCATCATGCTTCAGGCTACTACTATTCGAGGTTATGTTGTTCACAAAAATTATGCGGAGTTCGTTTCGCGGAGTGGTTCGTGGAGTGATTCGAGGGGTGTTTCGAGGCTTGAACCCTGGAGACGGGTTACGCGCACCAAGACAGCGCAAGATCATTCCAAGAGGGCATCAAGATGTCAAAGTCCACCAGTCAATGATACATTCACGTGGTTTTCTAGCCTTTTCGGGATCCCTGCAGCCTAGGACGGCCTCAAGGCCCCCCGTAGGACCAATAGGTGCTCAAAGGGGGGTGGGTCAGCCACCTGTGCGAGAAGGAAGCGGGCTCGGAGTGCCGCCATTTGAAATGCGCCCCCGTTGCCCCGCTTGCCTCACTTGCCGCGCCCGCCCGCGCGGGTACAAACGTGGACACCCAGAAATCGAGGGAGGCCCCTTGGTACCAATTGCCCCACTTGCCCCACTTGCACAAGTGGGGCAAGTGGGGCACGTAGGACAAGTGGTACCAAGTGGGGCAAGTGGGGCAAGTGGGGCACATCTCACATACCGCAACGGCGCTGCATGTCCAATCCAACATCGGGAAAATCACCGCCAGAGCACTAGAGCCCATCTGTCGGCTCCATGTTCGAGCCTCTGATGGTCCCAGGGCACGGAACCAGACGAAGACGCCCAGTAGCCCAGTGTGAAACAATTGCAGCGCCCGGATCTGAGGGGAGGCCCCTGGAAACCTCCTGGGACCTCCACGAGCCATCCGAAGTGGAGGGACAAAAAGGCACCGCTACCGCTACTCCCCGGACCTCCCCTGGTGGTGTGCGCTCTGACCAGAATGCCGAGGCGAATTCAACCGTGCCGACGAAGGCCGTCTCAGCGGGCCCCAAAAAACAAGACGAGGGCAGGCACCTCAGTATGGGTACCTCTTCCTCCGCTGGCGAACGACGTCGTCGCCGCCGTCGGGGCGCGCCCAGGGACGGGCCTTCAGGACAAGCCCCTGCAGCTCGACGAGCATGGCGTCCGGGTCCCCCCTGACGCCGTTCACCTCCGTGGTGGCAGGGCCCAGTGCGCGGAGGCGGCCCCTCCCTGACACTTGCCGTCCTGCTTTCTCCAATCTCCTCCTCCTCCTCCTCCTCCTCCTCCTCTTCCTCCTCCTCCTCCTCCTCCTCCTCTTCCTCCTCCTCCTCCTCCTCCTTCGCCTTCCCCTTCGCCATCCTCCTCCTCCTCCTCCTCTTCTGCACTGAGTTTGACATCCCCGCCTGGCAGTGGCCTCCCTGGCCGCTGACACCCCCCCTTGCCTCCGTGGCTTTCCCACATCGTGCACCTATTCGGTGCCCCCCCGCAGGCCCCCAGCCTTCGCTCGGGGCCTGCCCGCCGCCCTCACCTCCCTGCCCTTGTGACCGCTTTGCATCGCTCGAGGCTCTCGCTCGAGGCTTGCCTCCTTCTCGCGCCCGTGCGTGGGGCCCGCCAGCGCTCTTGCCACCGCTTGGCCGGTCCCCGCCGTTGCCGCCCTTTCTGGGGCGGCCCTGTCGCAGCAGGCCGGTCTTGCCGCCCGCTCGTGGCCTCCGGGCGGCCGCCCCTCCCGCCCGCTTTGGGGGGCCCTGCCCCGCCGCTGCCTCTTGGGGCGCCGGCCTTCTGCAGGTGTTGCCCAGGCCCTGCCTAAGGCACCCCTCGGGCCCTTGCCGTGCTTCGCCGGCCGGGCGACACTCGCCACGGTGCCGGTGCCCTCCCCCCCCTGCCGGGTTTTCTGGCCACCTCCCCAGCCCCGGCTACTGGTGTCTGGCCGCTGTCGCCCCTATAGCACCGCGCCGATGTCGGCCACTGCCCAGTTGGCTCTCTGCCTCCGGGCCCACCTGTTCGCCCATTGGCTCGCCGCCCCCCACTGGGCGTGGCCTTCCTGCCAGGCGCCGGCCGGCAATCGGCACCGCCGCCCCTCCCCCCTCGTTCTGCCTGCCCTGGGCCCGCCGCTCCCCCACTTGGCGGTGCCCTACTCCTTTCTTGCCCTGGCTGCCACACCGTTGCGCCCGAGCCGCCCCTCACTCCGCGATGTCCTAGGTCTGCCTGGCCTCGGCGCCCCCCACCGCAGCCGACGTCGGGGCGCCTTCCCGTCGGCGCGGGTCGAGGCTCTGGGCGCTCGTCTTTCCCTCCCTTCCGCCGCCTTTCGTTGGCCGCTCTCGCACTGCTCTGTACCGCTCCGGGCGGTGCCGCTGCCTGCCTTCCGCCCCTCCCGCCCGCGCCTCGCAGGCCCACAGGGCTCGGCGCTTTGACTCATCCTTGGACCGCGCCTTGGTCCACTGGGTTGGGCACCGCCCCCTTTGGCGTCCCCTTCCCTGCTACTGTTCTGTGCCGCTCGGCACCAGCTTCGGCCATGTCCAGCTCAGTGCCGACCAGTACCAGCCCTTGTGCCTGCATGCGGCGCGGCGACTGCAGCTGGGGCTGGTCAGTCATGGCAATCGCCTTCCTTCTCTTCGCACGCGCCTCGCGTGCCCGCTGCTATCGGCGCATTGGCTCATCCCTGGACTGCGCTCGGTCCACCGGGTTGGGCTCTGCTTCGTCCCTCTCTCTTCCCGTCGCGCCCGGTCTCCTCGTCCTCCTCCTTCAGTGCATCGCGGCCTGAATGTGCATACAGCGTGTCCCTGTTGCCAGTCCGCCGGAGCAGTCGCCCTCTGCCCAGCCCCCGACGCAAAACGTGTGTTGTGTGATGTGTGATGTGTGTTGTGTGTTTTGTGTTGTGTGTTGTGTGTTGTGTGTTGTGTGATGTCTGGTGTGTGGTGTGTGTATTATGTGTTGTGTGATGTGTGTTGTGTGTTGTGTGCTGTATTATGTGTTGTGATGTGTAGTGTGGGTTGGGTATTGCTTGTTGTGTGTTGTGTGTTGTGTGTTGTGTGTTGTGTTGTGTGTTGTGTGTTGTGTGTGTTGTGTGTGGTGTGTTGTGTGGTGTGTGTTGCGTGTTGTGTGAGTTGTGCGTGTTGTGTGTTGTGTGTGGTGCATGTGATGTGTACTGTGTGCTGTGTGTTGTGTGTGTTGTGTGTTGTGTGTGCTGGGTGTGGTGTGTTGTAGGTGTTGTGTGTTGTGTGTGGGTCGTGTGTTGTGTGTTGTAGGTGTGATGTGTTGTGTGTTGTCTCTTATGTGTTGTGTGTGGTGTGTGTTGCGTGTGTTGTGTGTTGTATGTGTTGTGTGTTGTGTGTGGTGCATGTGGTGTGTGTTGTGTGTTGTGTGTGTGTGGTGTGCTGTAGGTGTGATGTGTTGTGTGTGTTGTGTGTTACGTGTGCTGTGTGTTGTGTGTGGTGTGTGTTCTGTGTTGTGTGTGGCGTAAGATGTGGGTGTTGTGGGTGTCGTGTGTGTGTGTTGTGTGCTGTGTTCTGTGTGTTGTCTGTTGTGTGTTGTATGTGTGGTGTGTTGTGTGCTGTGTGTGGTGTGTGTGGTGTGTGTGGTGTGTGCTGTATGGGGTGCGTGTGTTGTGTGTTGTGTTGTGTGTTGTGTTGTGTGTGGTGTGTGGTATGTGTGTCTTGTGTGTGGTGTGTGGTGTGTGTGTGTGTGTTTTGTGTTGTGTGTGTTGTGTGTTGTGTGTGCTGTGTGTTGTTGTGTTGTGTGTGCTGTGCGTTGTGTGTGTTGTGTGTTGTGTTGTGTGTGTTGTGCGGTGTGTTGTGTGTTGTGTGTTGTGTGCTGTGTGTTGTTTGGTTTGTGCGTTGTGTGCTGTGTGTGGTGTGTGTGTGTGTTCTGAGTGTGTTGTGTGTGATGTGTGTGGTATGTGTGTTATGTGTTGGGTGTGGTGCGCGGTGTGCGTGTTGTACTGTGTGTTCTGTGTGGTGTGTGTGGTGTGTTGTCTGTTGTGTTGTGTGTTGTGTGTTGTGTGTTGTGTGTTGTGTGGTGTGTGTGTGTGTTGTGTGTTGTGTGTTGTGTGTTGAATGCAATGTGCTGTGTGCTGTGTGTTGTGTGTTGTGTGTTGTGTGTTGTGTGTTGTGTGCCGTGTGTTATGTGCTGTGTGCTGTGTGTTTTGTGGTGTGTAATGTGTGTGGTGCGTGTGTTGTGTGTTGTGTCGTGTCTTGCAGGTTGTGTGTTGAAGGTTGTGAGTTGTGTGTGTTGTGTTTTGTGTACTGTGTTGTGTGCGTTGTGTGTTGTGTGTCGTGTGGTGTGTGGTGTGTGTGTGTCGTGTGATGTGTTGTGTGTCGTGTGTTTGGTGTTGTGTGTGTCGTGTGTTGTCTGTTGTGTGTTGTGTGTGAATGTGTGTGAATGTGTGTGAATATTTGTGAACGTGTGGGACTGTGTGTGAATGCGTGTGAATGTGTGAGAATGTGTGTGAATGTGTGTTTGTATGTGTATGTGCGTGCGTGCGTGCGTCTGTGTGTGTTTGCATGTGTCCCGGATGTCCCATTTCCCCTCCGTTCCCCATGTTTCCCCAGACAGTCATGAGACACAACGTTTGTTTTGCGTGTTTATGCGTACCGCTTCCCTCCTCCATTCTAGATGAGAAGAACGCTTGGGGCCCAACAATCCTAAAAAAACGCTTGGGTGGCCCGAGGTCGTCAGAGCCGCGTCTCTCGACATCACGCGAGCCATAGCCGGCAGCAAAGGCTGACACGCCGGCGGGGGGTCAAGTCCGAGGAGGGGGAATAGAAACCTTTCGCCGCCAGGAGCGCCGTTCACCGCCCCAGTAAGATAATAGATAGAGGCCTCCTGGAGCGGGTCCGAGTAGACAGGGTCGAAGGATCGCGCCGCATCGCCAATACATCGGCGATGCATCGGCGATTGGGGCCTTCGGGTTGGGCTGGGGCGGTTTGCTGGGCGGTGCCCCTCTGCCCCGACCCAGAGCGCGGACGAGCGGAGCCCTCCCGCTACAGCTCCGGGGCCAACACTGCGGACGCTGCGCTCTTGTGGGAGGCGCACGCCCGACCCGAACATGAAGCACTCCTCCTCCTCCTCCTCCTCCTCCTCCTCCTCCTCCTCCTCCTCCTCCTCCTCCTCCTCCTCCTCCTCCTCCTCCGCACAGTCCTCTCATAGCGTGTCGCTGCCCAGGCGGTGAGATCGGACGCTTCTGGACGATGTCTTCGGCGCCGCGCCCGTCCGAGGGCGCTTCGGCACGCACCGAGCGCGTTCCGGAACGCCCTGGAACGACTGGTATCCCGGCCCTGGGCCCGCCCGACAGGCCCTGCTGCGGTCCCAAGAATACACACCATCACCATAAGGGGGCCGCATGCGAGCCCTGCCCCTACCCCCCACGATTTCTGGGGGGGAGGGGGGGGGGGTCACTTCCTCCCGGGCGAGGTGAACCCCACCCCTCGCCCTCAGAACTCGTGGGGGGCAGGGGTAGGGTTTGCATGTGGCCCCCTGCACCACCTCCACTCCCCCTCCCTCCTCCACCCTCTTCCCCTCCTCGATCCTGGGAGAGGGACAAGGCCAAGGACATCCGCACAAGGGGGTCAACGTCAACACCTACGCAGGAGCTGCGCGTGCGAGTGGCAGAACCCCCTGCGATTGGATTGCGTCGCAGACCCAGACTTCTCATGGGGGCCGGCTGGGGGCATACAGTCGGGCCGCTGAAAGAAGGAACGATAAATAAGGAACGAAGCCCCTTCTTGGCCCTGTAAGCGCCTCCGTACCCCAGGAGGGCAAGAGCAACAGCACTGGAGGAACCTAAGTAACATCGAGCCCCTTCCGAACCCAAGCTGCTCCTTATTTCAGCGTCTTGACTGTACCCAGGACTGGGAGGGGGGAGGGGGAAGGGGAGGTGGTGGCGGCGGCGGCGGTGGTGTACACTCTGGGGCCCCGTGCCTGCCACCTCCTGGCTCCCCAGACATCCGCTGCCTCGACTTGCTCGACACGGGGCCCCGGGAAAGTCCCGACCCCCCCTCCTCCTCCTCCTCCTCCTCCTCCTCCTCCTCCTCCTCCACCTCCTCCTCCTCCTCCTCCTCCTCCAGTCGTCTTCGGCCAGGAGTTACAGTTGGCGCCCAAGCAAGTTGAGCTGCTGTCGGCCAGGCTCATCAAATATGGCTGGAAGGCGGCAGTGG
This sequence comes from Prorocentrum cordatum, assembly GCA_963575745.1. Classification (NCBI taxonomy): domain Eukaryota; class Dinophyceae; order Prorocentrales; family Prorocentraceae; genus Prorocentrum; species Prorocentrum cordatum. The sequence goes on from CAUYUJ010019417.1 coordinate 37,525, forward strand.
TGCCTAGTGCGCCTACTAAGCAAGGCATGAGGGCGGGGGTGATGATCGCGGTGCCAAGCCACATGGGGAATACCTACCTGCCCGAGCTGATGAAGTGGGACGCCTCGCCCAAGGAGTCACCAGGGAGACTCTGTGTGGGCTGCGTCAAGACATGCCGCAAGCACGGCATCGCGGTGGGTTCTGTGTAACTCTGGGTGGCAGAAGGGCCCTCGAACCGCAACCTCACAATACTCAGCCGCTTCGGGGCGCTCATGGCCGTGGCAGACCAACCGTGGGTGCTCGGCGGCGACTTCAACATGGAGCCTCACGAGCTGATGAGCACGGGTATCATCGCCAAGCTGAAGGGGCACCTGGTCTACGACAAGAGTGAAGGCACGTGCAGGGGAAGTACGGGCAACTACTCGGTCAGGGACTACTTTATCGTCTCGGAGAGTTTGCTGGAGAATGGGCTTCGAGCGGAAGTCATGACGGCTTTTGCGGCCAAGCCCCATAGGCCCATCATGATGAAGATAGGACGCCGATCGCCTGTGCAACAGGCCCTCCAGCTCATACAGAAGGTATCGTGGCCTTTGACTGTGCCAACAGGGTGCCCTACCCCACCAGCGCAGTGACCACGTCCTCTCCGTAGGGAGCGTGTCGACCACGAGACTCTGAACGCCTTCTGGCACGATCTCATGCACGCCTACGAGATGCACTGGAACAGATATCACTGCTTTGACGGCGACGAGCTGCTGGCCCACAGTGGGCATGGCGAAAAGGCTGTCTACAAGATGCGAGAGCTAGCGCCCCCGACGGTCAGGGACAAGGGAGCCCCGACGGCGCGAACTATGGCAACAGAATGGGTGGCGAGTATCCTGCGGGACCTGGTCCACAGCCTCAGCAGCGACTCGCGCGAGGCAGGCGGCCAGGAGGCGAGCCACATCAAGTCCATCAAGGAGGCGATGACCCAGCAGTGGGCCCTCGCACAACTCCACCAGTATGGAGAGGAGCTGAAGACCCCGTGGCCCCACGTCCTCGAGACCATCCTGGAATGCATGAAAGAGCAGCAGAAGCTGAGAGAGACCCTGGAGTACCTCAAGTACTGGCAGCAGGTCGCGGCGAGCGAGGCCGACGAGGCGAGGCAGAGCGAGCTCAAGGAAGCCACCAAGTCCTGGCGGGCATGCGTTCGCAACCACAGCGAGAAGCCCGCGGGGGCCCTGCACAAGTGGACCAAGCCGAAGGTCCCGTGGGAGCCCTTGATACCACAGAATACGAGGGAGGCAAAACCCAGACTCGGCGAGCCTCCACAGACTGCCACTGCGGGTGAGACGCCCCAGCACGTCGCCATGATGGACCCGCAGACAGCCGCCAACACAGCGTTGCAGGAGTGGGAGGGCATATGGCGTTACCAGGTGAATTGGGCTGCGCCATGGTTCGAGCCGCCTGCGGTAGACGAGCCCATGCTACCGCCTATCCTCGGCCACCACGTGCTGCACGCCTGCAAGGCTTTCTCCCCCAAGACGGGCCTGGGCGAGTCCAACATCCACCCCAGGCTGTGGGCCCAAGGGCCAGCTGTTGGCCTAGCAGGTCTGGCGAGTATCCTGAACTGCATCGAGCGCGGATTCGACTGGCCCGTCTCGCAGCAGTGCATCATTTTCTGGCTTCAGCCCAAGCCCAAGGGCGGCATGAGGAATTTGGGGATTCTACCAGATTTCGCACGAGTATGGGAGAAGATCAGGCGCCCCGAGATCCAGAAATGGCAAAGCCGAAATCCACGAGCATATGATTGGGCTGCGAAGGGCAGGTCTGCTGAACGAGCGGCCTGGACGCAGGGCCTCCTAGCTGAAGGGTCGTTGGCGCAGGGCGAAGCCATCGCCACCACATGTTACGACTTGAGGAAGTGCTACGAGACCGTGCTGCATTCTCTCATTTGGAGCGGTGGCCTGCGCTGGGGATTCCCAAGGCCCTTGCTGCGTGTCATATTGAGAGCATTTTCTTTGATGAGGAGAGCGGTGCTGAATGGGTGTTACACCGAGGGCAACTTCTGGGCGCAAGGGATCGTGGCAGGATCCGTGTTCGGCCCACTGTGTTTGTCCCTCGTGCTCATCGGCGCTATCGGCGACCTCTATATAGCGAACCCGAGGGCCGACATGTGCCTCTACTTCGACGACCTCGCGGCGTCGACCAGGGGCGACGTGACCGCCGTGGCAGCGCTCCACATGAAGCTGACTGACGAGATCGTCTTCGCTCTCGAGCAGGTGCCCAAGCTGCAGGTCTCGAGAGGCAGGGACGGCAAGACCGCAGTCGCAGTCTCGCATGGCAAGGTGGAGCGGCAGCTGGGCAGCCAGAACAAGCAGATGGGCATTCAGGTGGTGCGTGAAGCCGTGCACTTGGGCGTGACCCAATCAGCTGCGCGACGACGACGTGTCGGAGCCCAGTCCAAGAGGATCAAGGCCAAGGCCAAGGCCAGGAGCTGGAAGATCCAGCGGGTCAAGGCCGCAGGAGGTGCAGCGGAGAAGGTGGTCAGGCTCGGGATCGCGCCGTCGGAGCTCTACGGCACGCGCGTGCAGGGCGCCACGGACACGCTGATCACCACGCTCAGGCAGACTGTGGCAGCGGCCTTCCCTGGATGCAACAAGGGAAGGTCGGCCGCGCTGGTGCTGCTGGCGGAGGGCGCGGACCCTGCCGTGGTCGCCAACGCGGGGCCCGTCGTGGAATGGGCCAGGGCGTGGCAGGAGGCGACGGACATGGCCACGCGGGACCTCCTGGTGGCGAGCTGGCGCTCGCGGGTCATGCGACTCCACGGGCATCCGAGGCCGTGGGGCCTAGTGAGAGGACCAGCAGGCGCGTTCATTGCAACTGTAATTCGCCTCGGTTGGAGCACCCAGAGCCCAGCTACAGTCACATGCGGGACAGAGGTGCACGATTTGGCTCAGATTGATGTGTACTACCTTCACTCCCTCGTGCGCCAGGCCACACATTCTGGGCTTCAGAGCGGCTGGCTTGCGCGTTGGGGTCCTGAGGTGAATGCCTCTAAGAGCGTCTTTCTGGAGCCGATTAGAATGTTGCTCCGCAGGCCCCTGTCTGAAAAGTGGACCGCAGAGCATCGCACGCGGGCCCAAACCTTGCTTGCGGGAGGCACGTGGCCCCAACAGAGAATGTTTAAGGCTGGTCGTGCGACGACCGACCAGTGCCAGGCATGCATGAGTGCTGTAGGAACGGACCTGCGCCGCACGTATGCATGCAGCGCGCGAGATGCGATGCGCAGGCGTGTAGGCGGCAGGCACGTGCAGCACAGAGGAGCAAACCCGTTCCCAGGCTTCGAGTCACTCTGGGCCAGAGGTATCTCCGAGGACCCAGTAGAGCTCCTGGATGTTCTGCCAGTCTCGTTCGAGGTCCAGCATGAGGGCGAACATCCAGGAGCCATCACAGGAGAGGTTTTCACAGATGGATCTCTCTTGCACGGTGAATTGATTCCTCTTCGGCGTGCGGGGTGGAGCTTCGCCACCCTCGATGCCTCGGGGGTGAGCCTTGCTTTTTCAGCGTTCCCCCCCCCCCCCCTGCCACAAAATCGACAAGGGATATACCCGTCTGAACTGTACGCCATCCTTCAGGTGCTGAGGTGCGCGATGCCGCCCCTCAAAATCTATTGTGACTGTCAGGCTGTAGTAGACGGAACTTCCAGAGGGGAGGAGTGGTGCACGTCACCTGCCAGGGCTCACAGTGATCTCTGGCGAGAGTTCTGGTGTCTGGTGAAAGATCTTGGAGGGCTGGGCCCCAGGACCATCCAGATAATATAAATAAAGGCCCACGCCACTCGAGCCCAGCGGCGAGAGATAGACGAGAGACTGTTCAGAGGCAACCGCTTCGCGGACGAATACGCGAAGAAGGGGGCTAAGTTGTGTGCGCACCCTTTCTGGCAGCGACAGGCATATCAGCAGAAGTATAGCATGGTAGCAGATGCCCTGGAATTTGCTGTTAGGCTCGGCGCAATGTCGTCCGACGTCGTCGATACGATTACAGATGTCGAACCGAGCAGCATCAGAGGACCAGCCCCGAGCCAGGCCGCCGAGTCGAATCCTGCTCCTCCTCTGATGCCTCCCCCTTCCCCGTCTGTGGGCCCCAGGGACCAGGAAGATCCCAGGGCCCCCAACCAGACTCAGAGCGGGCCGTCGGGCGCAGAATCTGTCGAATTCGAAGCCCGACAGGCACGCATTCTTAAGGCACAAGGGCTAGGGCACCACCTTGTGTTTCGCCCCAATGTTGTTTTCTGCAGGCGATGCGCTTCCTACGCTCAGTGTAAGTGGACGAACCTAGTGAAGGAGGGCTGCAAGCCCGCCCGAGCTCGGACGGCCAAGGGTCGACTGACGCGTTTGTGGGAGGGCCGCCATCCATCCACAGGGAAGCCCTTGTAAGTAATAACTTACACGGCGAAGGCGGCTTGCGTGGTGCTCTCCATCTGCGTAAGTCCTAAGTAGCACAATCCTAGCACAATCCTCCTCCTCCTCCTCCTCCTCCTCCTCCTCCTCCTCTACTCCTCCTCTTCCGCCTCCTCCTCCGCCTCCACCTTCTCCTCTTCCGCCTCCTCCTCCTCCTCCTGCGCCTCCGCCTCCTCCTCCTCCTCCTCCTGCTCCTCCTCCTCCTCCTCCTCCTCCTCCTCCTCCTCCTCCTCATCCTCATCCTCATAACCAGTTTTTCATCCCGGTCTGTTTGTTCCCCGGACAGGGTGCGAGCCCAGGGTCTTCTGATGGTGGGTAGACCTGTCCCCCAGTGTTGTGTTGCTCCCATCCTACTTGAGGACCACATCCCAGAAATAATCTCGAGCACCCAGAAAAGTATCGAAACAGTGTCGAACGAGCATCGCCTCCCAGGACCCGACACGTGAAAACCCCCAAATGTTAATACTTTCTTGGTGCCGAACATTGTTTCTGGCGGTCAAGGCTACAGTAGGTTGGGGCATCGTAACCCCAGCGCCTCCTCTAAAGGAGGCCAACGGAAATACGCTCGATAAAAGCAAGCATAAAATCACATGTTCAAAAAGAACCGTGTATTCCGTGAGTGCCTCCGCTCGAAGACAGTCCGCCCCCCGCACGTCGGGCTCTCGACGAAGACAAGCACACGGCGAAAATCCCAGAAGGCCCAGGAGACCAATGGGCGCGTTGGGATGCCCTGGGAGCCGGAGCCCTGCGCCACCTGTCATGGATCGCAGCCTTGGAAGCGCGGGCGCAGCGTCATTTACAAGGGCTGTGGCCCTGGGACGGACGCAGCGCGGTTCACAAGTGATCGTTGCCACTGGAGCTTGGACGCAGCGCAATCTACTACGGATTGTGGCCCTGTGGGAGCGCGGAAGCAGAAAGTACGAGGGATCGTGGCCCTGGGAGCGCTGACGCAGCGCAAATCGCCAGGGACCGTGGCTCTGGGAGCGCGGACGCGAACTAATTCACGAGGAACTGTGACCCTGGGAGCGCGGACGCAGCGCCATTGACAAAGATCGTGGCCCTTTCAGCGCGGGCCCGGCGCCATTTGCCATGGGCCGTGGCCCTGGGAGTGCGGACGCAGCGTAAGTTACAGTGGATCGTGGCCCCTGTGAGCACGAATCCAATGCACTTCACTAAGGATTGTGGCGGTGGAAGCGCGGATCCAGTGTAATTTGTGAAAGGTCGCGGCGCTGGGAGGTTGGCTCTAGCGTAATTTACTAAAAAGATCGTAGCCTTCGAAGCGCGGACCCATCGGAGAAGACTTACAGAACAGGGTGGGTCGTCCCCTGGCTCGTCCCACGGCACGTCTGCGGCGCGTCCCCTGATGCGTTCCGTGGCGCATCCCAGGGCACGTTCCTTGGCACGTTCCCTGGTATGTCCGCTGGCGCTTCCATTGTCACGTGCGTCCACTGACACGTCCACTGGCACGTCCACTGGCGCGTCCCGTGGCACGATCCCCGGCTCGTCCTCTGGCGCGTTCCCTGGCTCGTCTTCTAGCGCTTCCCCTGCCCGTTCCGTGGCGCGTCACCTGGCGCTTCCCTTGCAACGTCCGCTAGCGCGTTCCTGAAGACGTCCCCTCGGTTCGTGCAGCTTCGGAACTGGATCGGATCTCGACCTCGAGCTGCTCGAAGGCCCGCGCGTCTCGACTACAACCAGCTCCAGGCGAGCCATGCGTTCATGCAGCTCGGGCAAGAAAACGAAACAGTCCGGTCAAAATACGGACGCCAAGGACGACTGGATCCACACGCCATAGAGTGCAGCACTGCTCAACACAGAATGACGTAGCACAGTGAGGCACATCAAGGCACAGCATAGCGCAGCGCAGCACAGCACAACCCCTGGCACGGCATCATCACCAAGGGTATTCTCAGCATTGCTACTGCCCATTGCCAAGTGAGGGCAGTTCTATATCCCTTTCCAGGTTTGCGGGCCGATCATCTTATTGGCGGTCCCACGGACCAGCGAGGGCCCTCAGAGGCCGAAAACGAACAAAAACCTGCCGTCTTGATATTTTCTCCACGACACGAGCACGTCTGGCCCTGCCACCTCCACGATGACGTCCCCCGGCTCGATGGCCGCGCCGGCGTTGTCCCTGTTCCACCTTGCGATCACGCCAGCCTGAGGGGCAACGTTCGTGGGGGACTGTTTCAGGCGGGGGGAGGGCATCGACCTGGAAGCGGCGGTACGTCGCAAACAGATCGGCGATAGGCCTCCGATAACGAATCCGCACGGTCCTGGGCGGGATGGAGCTCTCGGGCCCCTAGCGGCGATCAATGGGCGATTGGGGGTCGATGCGCCAGCCTCACACCCTCCTGAGCCTATCCCCTCATACCTTTCGGGTCATAGTTCGGGCCTCTGGCGGCCATTCGAGACCATGAGGGCACCCCCAGAACGCTCTCGGCGAGGCGCAGCTGCTGGAGAGCATCCCCAGGCACTGGAAAACCGCAGAGAACCCACGAACACGCCCGAAAACCCCAAACCTCGAAGCTCGGAAAGCATATTCGCCCCCCCATGTGAGACGCACGTGGACATACTAGAATAGATTTCCTCCACGTCCTTGGAGGCGTGCGCCCGACCGGAGCATCTAGCAGAGCCATCTTGTAGGATATCGTCTCCCGAACGGTATGACCAGAAAGCGCCCGCCACGGAGCTTATACTGTAAGGTGTCTCGGCGCGCGCGTCGGCCCTTGGGGGGGCGACAAACACATAGTTTAGTATGTTGGGGTGACGCAGACCCTGAGCGGATCCCCACTGGCAAACCGCAGGGAACCCACGACAACTCACGAAAACCTCAAACCTCGAAGCCCGAAGACCTCAAACCTCGAAGCTCGAAACCTCGAGCCTCCATCCGACCCCTCTGAGCCGATCCCCCCTGAGCCCATCCACCCCTGACGTTGCCCCTGACAGCCTCCTCCAGGGACCGGACCTGCCAGGCCCGGCGCTCGTAGCGCTCAACGTCAGCCCCGAGCAGGTCGAGCACGGAGCTCTTCCTCCAGAGGGCCAAGAAACTCCTCCTGCTCCTGCTCCTGCTCCTGCTCCTCCTCCTCCTCCTCCTCCTCCTCCTCCTCCTCCTCCTCCTGCTGCTCCTCATCCTCCTCCTCCTCCTCCTCCTCCTCCTCCTCCTCCTCCTCCTCCTCCTCCTCCTCCTCCTCCTCATCCGACGTAGACCGAGACATCCAACTTACCAGTCTGAAACATACCGATAGGACCACCCTACGGGTGACAAGGAGGTTTGGGGGGAAAGGGGAGGCGGTCGATATGCGATGATTCCCACCTGCCGCCACCAAAGAGTGCGCGACCAAAAAGTGCGCGGGCAAAACAATACGACCTAATTCCGCTTGCTTCCAATATCTACACAAACATATATATACATATATATATATATGACCTATCTATCTATGTATATCAATGTGAGGGGGCCGAGCGGTCATTCATAGTCCCTGGGTGCGTGGCTGAAGTGGGGATCCATGGTGGGGATTATGCTTGTTGTTGTTGTCGTCGTCCCCCCCGCGACCCACCCGCGACCCAGCCCGCGACCCATCCCGCGACCCACCCCGCGACCCACCCCGCGACCCACCCCGCGACCCACCCGCGACCCATCCTGCGACCCACCCCGTGACTCGCCCGCGACCCACCCGCGACCCACTCCGATACCCACCCCGCGACCCACACGCGACCCCACCCGCGACCCACCCCGCGACCCATCCTGCGACCCACACCGCGACCCATCCGCGACCCACCCCGCGACCACCCCCGACCCACCCGCGACCCACCCGCGATCCATACGCGACCCACCCGCGACATATCTGCGACCCGGCCCGCGACCCACTCGCGACCCACCCGCGACCCACCCCGCGATCCACCCACATTGCGTCAACAAAAAAAATCGGCGCCTGCGGCAGGCTCACTGCATAATTTGTAAAAGTTAGGCGCCTGCGGTGGGCTTCTTCAGAGCCTCGCAGACTGACGACGTCCTCGCCGCCCCCATCCCTCTTATCCGCAACTGCGGGGTGCTACGAATCTCGGTCTATCTATCTTCTCCACGTAACTATCGACCTCTCTGTAGGGTCAACCGTCGGGACAACCATCGGGACACCCGTCGGGACAACCGTCAGGACAACAATCGGGACAGCAATCCGGGCAACCATCGGGACAGTCATCGGGACACCCATCCGGACAACCATCGGGACAACCGTCGGGACAATCATCGGGACAACCATCGGGACAACCATCGGGACAACCATCGGGACAATCATCGCAACAACCATCGGGACAACCATCGGGACAATCATCGGGACAACCATCGGGACAACCATCGTGACAACCGTCGGGACAACCATCGGGACAACCTTCTGGACAACCATCGGGACACCCATCGGGACAACCATCGGGACAACCATCGGGACAACCATGAGGACACCCATCGGGACAACCATCAGGACAACCATCGGGACAAGCATCGGGAAATCCATCGGGACACCGATCGGGACACCCAACGGGACAATCATCGGGACAACCATCGGGACACCCATTGGGACAACCATCGGGACAACCATCGGGACAACCATCGGGACAACCATCGGGCCAACCATCGGGACAACCCACGGGACAACCATCGGGGGCCGCGCCCAGCCGGGGGGGGGCGGGCGACTTTTTGGGCTCCATGTGGCCTCTACAAGTGCAGGAACAAGCGCAGCTTCGCCTCGCCCGCACGCGCGACACGAACCGAAACCGAAACCGATTTCCCGGTTGGGGCCACTTCCGCTCACACACCCCAACCTCCGATCCCTATCCCTATGATTTGCATCGCCTTATCTCGATGCCGATCTTAGGGAATGGGACAACTTCAGAGAGCGCATCCCTGAGATTGTCATCGCATCTTGCCTTGTCAATCTTAGGGATAGGGGTAAGTTCGAGGCTGGTGAACGTCGTGAGCAAATCAGGACGAAAGGTGTTTGGCCCCTCTTCTGGGCCCCAGGGCCGTCAACAAAAGAGACCCGGGCGAAAGACCCAACCAATGCAGGCGTCAGGAATCCGCAAGGCAGGTGGATCGAAGGAAGACAACCTTCTTACTGGGCCACAGAGCGTGTGAGTTGTGTGACCGAATTGTGGCGGGTACCACATGCGAGCCCTACCACTGCGACCTTCAGTGGAGCTCCCTGCGGGGCCACTAATCGTTCGAAGAGAGAGCCGAAATTCAATCGGATACCGCTTGCGAACCCTGCAAGTGGGGCCTTCGGTGGAGCCCCCTGTGGCGCCACGAAACGTGAGAGGAGAGTGTCGAAATGGAAGCGGGTACTGCATGCGAACCCTGCAACTGGAGGGCTTCGGTGGAGCTCCCTGAGTGCCGAAATGGAAGCGGGTACCGCATCCGAACCCTGCCACTGGGGCCTTCGGGAGAGCTCCATGTGGGGCCACGAAACGTGTGAGTTGTGGGCCGAAATTTGAAAGAAAATAAAAAAAAGGGGGGGCAGAGGCACGGATGGGAGGAGGGAGGAGGGGAAGAAGCTGAGGAAGGAAGGACTCGAAACGAGGACCGACACCACAGGACGGGGGTGCAACTCAGGATGAAAAACCCGTCCCAGGAAAAGGGTCGGGACTTCCGGGGACCGCGTATTGAAAAAACAGATACAGTCGGGGCGTTGACCTAAGGAACCCTAAATAAGGAACGAGGCCACTTTTTCCCATAAGTGAAACTTCGATTTCCTATCGAAAACATGAGGGAAACCTGAGGCAAGCTGTGAAACACTTAAGGAACGCGGAGCCCCTCCCCAACCAAAAGGGTTCCTTCTTCAGGGCCCCGACTGTATCGCATGTCTGCGAAAAACTGCATAAACATAAACCGTCGGAGCTCCGCGCGGACTACCTGGAGCGCTGGGCCCCCCCCTCTGGCACGCGCAGTGCGCCGGGGGGGGGGGGCGCCGGAGGCGCCGCCAGGAAGGCCCTGGCGCAGATCCGAGACATCCGCGCGGAGCTGCGACAGTGTATGTTGACGCCGCCTTTGCTTCCTCAACTCATCCGCTCCAAAGGTGCGAAACAATTCCATCCAGGGCCCCCTTGTCTGCTGTCGAAACCGACAAATCGTTTTCACTGACAGTACCATGTTTTTTAGTATATATAGCAGATCACTGCTATCACTTGTTGAAACCGACAATCGTTTTCACTAATAGCACCACGTTTTTCGAAATCGACAATTGTTAATTGTATTAGTATATGTTATATAGTTGCTATTACTATCATGGTTTTAATTATTCAGAAACCGACCAGTTTTTGGAGCCGCGTCCAGCCGTGGCGGCGAGGCGGCCCCTCTCTCCACGCCTCCCTGCTGGCCAGAGCCAATGCTTCGAGGCCTCCCAGATGGGGTTCGCGCCGCATCGCCGATGCATCGCCGATGCATCGGCGATGCATCGCCGATGCGCTGGCGGCGTCGGCGATGCATCGGCGACGTCGGCGCGGAGAAAATCGGGCTCCGCATCGAGGCGCATCGTCGATGCATCGCCGACGCGGCGCGATCCTCCGATCCCATCTACTCCGACCCCTTCTGAAAGGCTTAGAATGCTGGGCCGACTCAGCCCACCCCCCCCACCAGCTCCGATCCTCAGCACGAGCGTCCGCTCGGGCGGCTCGGGCGGTCCCCAGAGGTCCCGACCCTTTCCCCGTGACGCTTCTCATCCCGGGTTGTTTTGTTGACGGTCCTGGGGCCCTTCCGACTTGACTTGTTCACGACGTGTTTTGGATGTGGCCATGCCTATTTTGTAGCGCTGCCAACTTGCGGCAGCCACACGCTCGAGTTGGCTGGCATGTTGCGTGGCCCCTCTCCGGGGCCCTCGGGATTCCAACGGGGCTGATGTGACCCCGCATTGGCCCCATGCCCCAACGGGGCCATGCGGCCCCGTGTTGGCCATGACCGCCGCCCCAGCACAGAGCCCCTGCGACGCGAGCAGAGCAGACGGCGCCACGTCTGGGTTCATGCCGTTTTTCCTCCCTCGATCCCTGGAGGCCTCCTGGCTGGGGTCGCAGCAGATGGGGTCGGAGGATCGCATCGGTGCTCCATCGGCGACGTCAGCGATGCAGCGGCGACGCCCGCGCGGAGAGGATCGGGCTCCACGTCGAGCCACATCCCTGCTGCACCGGCGACGCGCCGCGATCCTCCGATGCGACTTGCTCCGACCCCATCTGGGAGGCCCAGATCGATGCGTTCACGGCGTTTGCTGCCTTGGTGTGTGTGCCGCTTCTGCTAACAGCGGATATGTCGACCCCTACCCCAGGCTTCGTGTGGCTTCGACTGGGCCAGAAACTTGGGGCCCAACCCTCGGATATGCGAGGAAGGGGCGCCCATCCTCGATGGGGATGCGTCCGACGTGCCCACTTGGGGTGTCTCCCAGGGTGTTTTTTTCCCCTGTTCTGAGCGGCCTCATTCTTCGTCGACCAGTCGGGGGCCGGGGGAGAAAAGCCGCCTGCGATGTTCCGCCCCTGGCTCCTCAGCACGATCGTCCGCTCGGGCGGCTCGGCAGGGCCGCCGGCCAGGCCCCCGCGCAAGGTGGCCGGTGGGCTGAGGGGCGACGCCCGGCCCGTGAGGCGCCGCAGCGCATCCCACTTGGAGCTGCGGCCTGCCCCCAGGTGCTCGCCGGCCCGCTCCTGAGCATCGTTCCGGGGGAGGGCGCTTCAGAAGACGAAGCTGGGACGAGGATGACATCTGGCGAGGGCAGATCCGGCGGCTCTGGAGGGTGCCTCGGGCGCCGCTGCCCTCTCAGAGCGTTCCAGAGCGCTCTCTGGAGCGGAGTTCGCCTCGTTCTGGCCCCGTCCTAGTCTGATTCTTAGTCAGGTTCTGGCAAGTTGACTTGCAGGGCCTCGCCACGCCCCCCCCACACACCCTCCATGCATGCATGCAAACCAGTATCTAAAGAACCCTCTGCGACATATAAGTTGAAAGTCCCGGGGGGGAGTCTGCACCTCTGCCGCGCACAAGGGGGCCCTGGCACTCCAGGCGAGGCACGCTGAAGGCAGACGTCAAATCCATTTCGGCGGCGCGCTTGCTTCGGCAAGCAGCTTGCCGCGAGGTCAAGAGCTGCTTGAGCGGCGCTCCCCCCATCGCAATGCGTTGACCTCCTCGAATGTCAGTCCTGCTGCTCCAGTGATGCTCTCGGCTGGTAGCCTGACATAACATGCGCGACCGTCCCAGACCTCCCAGTGCTCACAACGCAGAAGGACACACTAATACGAGGTGCCTCTGGTGGAGACGCACGTGCGACCTTAAGACATAGCTCAAGATCGTATCGTGCATCGCTTCCCGAGCGGCATGGCCAGAAAGCGCCCGCCACGGAGCTTCTGCTGAAAGATTTCCGAGCGTGCCCGTCGCCCTTGCATGGCCGATGCATCTATAGTTTCAGTATGCTTGGGTGGCGCCGATGCATCTAAACCCCCAGACGTGCAACGTCCTGAACAAAAACAGGTCAGATGTTTCATTCAATTCTCGGCCTCCTGGGGACCTTCCTGGGCCACGGGACAGTCAAAAAAACGGCTCGGGATGAAAAGCGGCCCTCGGCAAAGGGCCCAGACTTCCGGGGGCCGCGCATGGAAGAATCCAGACCTCGCCGATCTGGGACAGACCCCTATTGCCGCTTGGGCTGCCTTGGCCCCACTGGCCGACTTGATCACCCAGGTGGGGATATGCCTGCTCCCTCGGTTCTCGCCGGGCCTATACCCACCTAGGATTAAGTCGGGCCTGTCCCCCTACAGGGGGATTGTGGGCGAAAAAAATAAACCCACAATAATCCAAAATGGTCCAAAAATCGTCCCCAAACTATTGGTTTACTATTTTTGAACATTCCCCCTGTAGAGGGACAGGCCCGACTTACACCTCGGAGGGTGGTGGGGCTGAAATGCCCTGGCCCCGTGGGGGTGAGGACCACCAGTCTCGGCGGCGACGATGGGGGCGAATAGCCCAGGGGCGGGCAGTAATTACACGCATTCGCCTGGGAGCCCTTCTCGAAGACAGAGATCATCGGCGCACCCGAACACACGTGCTGCTCTCCCCTGAGGCTACTCGCCCCCCTCGCCGCCTCTGGCAACCGGAACCTGCTGCCTTGCGTGTGGCCGCTCCGCGGGCCCGGCGACGCGCCGTCCCCTGCGGGCGGAGGTAGCGCGTCGCTCCGCTCCGCGGAGCCCGGGAGGCTCGGAGACTTCGAAGCCGTCGTGAAGTCGCCGCCAGTCGAGGAGGAGAGGGAGGAAGCACGCGGAGGGAGGGGGAGGGAGAGGGAGGGAGAGGGAGGCGAGAGGGAGGCGAGAGGGAGGAAGCACGTGGAGGGAGGGAGGGAGGGAGGAAGGAGGGGGAGGCGGGAGCTCGGGACGTCGAAGCCTGGGGACCGGAAAGAGGACGGCGCGCCGCGCCGACGCGTGGTGGGCCAGGGCGGCGCGACGCGCTGTCCAGAAGTTCCCGACCGCAGAACAGAAAGGGCCGGCCCCGGCCACTCTCCAGGGGGCAGAATTTTTTGATCCGCGGGTCGAGAGCGCACCTCTTCCGGTCGAAGCTAAGCGGGCCGCGCGAAGCTTGAATTAGGCAGAGAAGAGGAGGGAGGAAGCGGCGGAGCCTCAGAGCGAGGCCGAGAGGAGGCATAGCCTCGGATATAGGCGGTGCAACTTTCCAGGGGAGAGAAAACTACCGATGCCACTGCCCGCTCCCCGGACCTCTCCTGGGGTGCATTCCGACCAAAGTTGCGAGCATGATCTACCAGAATGAGCCGCGGCATCGGTACCCAGACCCCCGACGTCGTGATGTTTGTTGTCACAACATCGGCCCCAAAGGTCTGGACCCTTTCCCCGGGACCGGTTTCTCGTCCCGAGTCGTTTTGTGACGCTCCCGAGGCCCGGCGAGGGCCTCCAAAGAACGTAAATAGCCAAAATTATCCCGTCGTGAGTTTGTTCATAACGCGAGTGGGACTGGGTACCTCTTCCTCCCCTGATGTTCTCCAGCTTCCCTGTAACTTTCCCGATGCTGAGCTCCCGCTGCTTCAGCAGCCCATCGAAGTGCATACTCTGCCAGGTAGAGCGCAGCGGCCTCTGGCCGTGCGCGGCGTGCACCACCCGGCTGAAGGGCATGCCGCGGGCGGAGTCGGGCAGCTGCAGCACGAGCTGGCAGCTCGTGCGCCGATCCTGGAGGGATAGGCGAAGAGGATGCCGATTGGGGGTCCCAGAACGGCGCGGAGACAGACTAATCCTCCTCCTCCTCCTCCTCCTCCTCCTCCTCCTCCTCCTCCTCATCATCATCATCATCATCATCAGCAGCAGCATCATCATCATCCTTCTCCTCCTCCTTCTCCTCCTCCTGGCCCTCCTCCTCCTCTTCCTCCTCCTCCTCCTGTACTCAGCCTCTCCTCCCCCTCCTACCCTCCTCCCCTCCCCTCCTCATCCTCCTCTGCCCCCTCCTCTTATCATTCCCTCCTTCCTCTATCTTCCTGCCTAATCCTACTCGT
>CAUYUJ010019417.1:52553-70053 GCA_963575745.1 Prorocentrum cordatum
AGGGCGGAGGACGCGGACGGGATGAGGAGGCGGCAGAAGGGAGGAGGTGGAAGTGGAGGAGTCGTAGGAGGAGGAGGAGGAGGTGGAAGAGGAGGAGGAGGAGGACGAGGAGGGAGGAACCGAGAAGAGCTCTGTGCTCGGCGCGGGCATCCAGCCGCCACGCGATGCATCATCTGTATGGTCGGCCCAGCCGACGGCTACGCCTCCAGCGAGGTGCTGCGCCCGTATATATGCTCGCCCCTTGGCGCGGGGCTGGCGGGGGGCCAAGGGGCGAGCTGTCCGGTGATTGTATTATCGATTTCGTCTTCTTGTTTGTCTTCTACGTCTTCTCTTACCTCTTCCTTTCACCTCCTCCCACCTCCTCCTCCTCCTCCTACTCCTCCTCCCCCGCCCCCTCCCCCTCACCCCTACCCCCGCCCCCTCCCCCACCCCCTCCCCTCCTCCGCTCCTCCTCCTCCTCCTCCTTTTTTTGTTGGTGTTCACCCTGCTCCGCGTCGGCTGGAGCTTGGACGACCCGTTCACGCTGAGGGACGAGAAGGGCTACCGCTGGGACCGCCAGGAATTTTCGCCGGCCTTCTTGCGTCTCAAGGCGCAGGAGGCGGCCCGGCAAGCCTCCGAGATTCACGCCATGGGCCGCTTGGTCAGGCCTGGCCGCCGCAGTTGGGTTGCGCCCGTCTTCTGGTGCCCCCTCAACGAGTTGCTGCACGCCCCCGCTGAGCCTCCACCACAAGCGGGCTCAGCGAGGCCTGCTTTGCGGCACGCATTGGTGCCAGGCCCGCCTCTGCCCGGAGTGGGAGGGGTTGGGCTGTCCGACCTCTGCCATTGCTGCCGCGGCTCTCCCCGCACCCAGCATCATAGATTTTTCCAGTGCCCAGCGCACCACGCCTGGAGGGCGGACAATCTTGACCCAGCAGTGCGCGATGCCGCCGCTCGATAGCTGGAGGGCGGGGAGGAGGCCGGGGAACGTTTTGCACGAGAGCTCTTGCCTGATCCTGCCCAGTGTTTTCGGCGGCCGCCGCTGCCGCCTGGCGCCGAGCTCCGGGCGGACCGCTGGCCGCTGACCGGACTCATGCTCGACGGCGGGCACATTTTCACTGATGGAGCTTGCTTCGACGCCGAATTCCCCACCTTGAGGGTGGCTCGTTGGGCCGTGGTTGCGTACGACGCCGATCTTTGTTTCTTAGGCTCTCTGCGCAGGGTGCTGCCCCGAAATCTTTGCCCGTCTTAGTCCGCCAAGGACGGGGAGGACTATGCTGTCCTGATGGCGTCAAGGCGCGCCGCCGGCCGCTACACGTTGCATTCAGAATGTAGTGTCACTGTCACGTGCGGGCAAAACCTGGCGAGCACCGGCGGGCCAGGCCAGCCCGCCAGCCCCGCGCCCACCTGTGGTGCCAGGCGGCTGCTGGCGATGCGCTCGAGGACGTGACCTTTTCCAAGGTCCTCGCGCACGCGACGAGGAACGACGTCGTGGAGGGGCGAATCGCGGCTTGGCAGCGTGACGGGAATCACGCGGCCGACGCATTAGCAAAGGCTGGGGCGGCCGAAGGCCGGCTGGCCGAAGATGACCGCGTTTTCATTTTTGGTTGCCTCCATCTTGCGCGGCTCCTCACCCGATACACGGGGCGCATGGAGGCCGTGCTGACAGAAGCCGGCACTCGCAACCATCAAGGCCTCGAGGCCCTCCGCACTGTTGTGCTCGAGGTGGAGGGGTGGTCGGGGTCGGAGGGCGAGGTTGGGGGAACTCGAGAAGAATCGCGCGCTGATGCTGCAGGCGCTGGCTCGGCCCCGGCGGCGAACGCAGGCGCGGCCGCTCTTCCGGGCTCGGATCCCGAGGCGCGCGCTGACGCTCCGGCTCAGGTTAGTCCCTGGCGCGTGCGCGGGCACAGCCTCCTTGCAGCCCAGATTCGCGAGTGGCGATGCCCAGAGGGTGGACCCCGGGGCGCGTCCTCATCAATGCTGGTTTGCACGACTTGTTGGAACCACGCCACGTGCCCTGGTCGGGGCCACGGGCCGGCTCTTAGCGCCCTGTCTGCTCAGGGACGGCAAGCCACCTCCGAGAGCAAAGAATGCACGCAGCCGCGTCGGCCGTGGGATGCACCCCCACTGGGCCTGGGATGCGGCCATCGACGAGGCATGCAGCCCGTCGGAAACGGCACGGGCGTCCTGGGCCAGCCATTTCGGATTGGAAGACGCCGCAGGGGACCCCGTGGCCTGCACCGCCGAGCCTCCGCTAGGCCCTCCTGTTCGGTGGGGCGCGCCATGCCCAAGAGTGGCACTGAGCGATGCCTTACTGGCATTCGGATTTCGCACGCGCGGCCAGGCTGAGGAGCTTGGCCGCGAAGCGCAGCGGCTGGCCGCGGAGCGGGCCAGCCGGCTCGCAGCCACGAGTGCCATCGAGGAGGGATAGTTGCTGTGGACCTCCCTCTTCTCCTCCTCCTTCTGGAGTCGCGCACCTCCTCCTCCTCCTTTTTACAGAAGTCCCCGAGTCCCAGTAGCGCGATAGAGGTAACGGCGGCAGCACGGCAGTCTGTACTGCCTCGTGATTCAAATCTTCATCGTCCCCAAACCTCCATCGTCATCAAACCTCCAGTACCTCGTTCAGGGCAGGCTGTCCTGAGCACGCAGCCTGCACAGAGAGCGGGACGCGGCGCATGCTGTCAAAAACCCATCGGTTTTCAGGGACAAGGATACCGCCACACAATCAAGCTGCCCAGTGCTTATGAGGACCCTCTGGGTCCTCCGCGGACTTCTCTGCAGAACTGTACCTGTCTGTATTCAGCGGGCACCTGCACCTTGAGTCGAACCCAGCGCGGTAAAATCTACATCAGCTATCGCTGTCACTCTTCTTACTGTACTTGCAGTGTGCTCATTGACACGAACAGCATCGCACCCGAGCCTGCTGGAAACTGCACGTTAGAGCGCACTCTATGCGACCGCCGTTCGACTGCCAAGCGCCGTGTCCTTTTCGACAGCCGGTCGAACGCCAGGCTGCCGCGAACGATGGCCCTCAACGGACCAGACCGTGACGGCCGGACTGAAGCGGACGAATCGTGCCCTGTCCCCCCGGCAGACCCGCCCCCCCCCTCCCCTCTCGAAACCAGAGCCTCCACAGGGCAGTTTTTAAGACATGGGATGTTTAAAAAATATAGGATTGCTTAATACATGATCAAGATATGAATAGATTTATGCATGAACTCATCGTTGTTTCTAATACTAAATCCCTGCATGTTTAATGCATGATCCGCACGCGGAGCATGTATGAAAAACGGCACTGTATGAGAAAGAGGAAAGGTTGGGCACTTCACACTCGGCGAAGGTCCAAGGCAAGGGTCGGCTCCAGCACCTTTGCCAGCCCCTGCTTGCACGAAGGACTCTTCAGCTCCCCGAAACGCCTCTTAGCGGCTTTAATGCCATCGGATTTGAATGTCTCATCGCACGCAACCTGTAAAATTACAGAGCGACCATCGGAAGTGAAACTTCCACGGGCGCTACATCTAGTCATGAATCGGTCATCGTAGGCAGACAAATCAGCGATGTTCAGCTTGTGGCCCTTAGGGTTGCGCAGCACATCGCGGAGCCTATCATGAAAACCTGGACAACAGTCTGCATCAGGACGTTCCTCGTCCTGGCGTTTCCAAAAAACATCCCGCGCACCTCCAGCGTGAGGAGCGGGATTGCCAGGCCCACTGATGAGGAGAAGCGGGGGGAGGAGAACAGGAGGGGGCAGGGGCGGGGGGGACATCAGGGGCCTGGGCTTGACGTGGTCGGCACGCTCCCCCGCAACAGGAATGCCGCCCGAAAAGGCAAAGAGCGGGGGGGCGATTGCCATCCCGAGCTGCCTGCCCTCATATATCCAAGCCCGCGGGGGCACCGGATGAAGGCGCCGTCGGAATGGCTCCCTCCCCTGCCCTCGGCCTGCGCTGCAATCGCGGCCTCTGGGATGGGGAAGGTCGAGCTCGGGCGAAAACAAGCACAGCTTTAGCAACATAAATCAAATAAGCTCTCAGAGCCTTGCTCTCGGCTAGGGCAGCTGTAACCTCCTCGCTGGAGGGTCGAGTATGGCTGAGAGTTCCAGTCTTGGGCACACTGTCAGCCGCCGAATTGCAGACGGCCCTTAGCCATTAATCAGATCCTGGCGCAAGCGCGTCATGATTTAAATGCGAGTTGGTCTTAATAGCCTGGGCATTGCATACGTTGCGGCCTATGGCTTGCATATGTTAAACCAGCATAAGAAGATATCCGATTGTACATTCTACCAGGGAGCCAGCCAGTCATTCCTACAACGCCGTGATAATCAGCAATGATGTAGGTCGTGTGGGGGAACTGGGTCAGGGCGACGTGCGCTGCAACAATCTCTGCGGCTGGGCTGGTCTGCGGAAGCATTCTCCCCACTCGGCCGCGAGAAATCGCCCATTATCACCGTGCTGGTCAATAACAGCCAGACCCCATGCCGCGCAAGGCATTATCCTGTGTCCGTCTTTGAGAGCACTTCCATCCGAATACACTTCTCCTCTGAATGCCTCCTCGAGCGACACCGACGACTCGCGACACCAGAAAATACCATCCTGATCCCCCAGTCCCTGTGGGAGAAATAAAACAAAGCACACTGCGTCTGGAACCCAAGGAGCAAAGGATGCCGTCCCTGGTCACCGCTCACTCAAACCAAAACCTCTTCCTCCTCGTCCACTTCGTCATACTCCTCGTCTTCTTTGACGTTGCGCGGACGTGATCCAAAAGCATGGAGCGTTAAAACGGTTTCCCCTCCTCCTCCTCCTCCTCCTCCTCCTCCTTCTCCTCCTCCTACCACTCTCCTACTCCTATCCTTATTCCTTATTAGAATATACTCCTACTCCCCCCTCAGGCCGGCAGATAGCGGGCGCATCCGGGTGGTCCCATCCTAACCTGTAAAAAACAATACAAAATCAACATTTTTCTTATTTTTTCCTCTCGACATGGACGTCCTGTCGTCCACGGCGATAATCCATTGCAAAAAATACCACAAAGAGCACACGCGCGCGTTCATGTCAGAATCCTACCGAACACCGTGTGTTTGCAAGCATTTCAACATAAAAACATCAAAAACCCAATGCTTTTTCACAAAAATTGTACAAATTTCCCGCCCGGGCTCTCTTGCTGAAATCATAGGAAAACCATAGGAATCTTAAGAATTCGGTCAAATCCAGCGATTTCACGTCATCGCGCGGTGCACTCGCGATGCTCTGTCATGCACCCAGGCCGCGAATCCTGTGCAAAAAATACCACAAAGAGCACACTCGCGCGTTCATGTCAGAATCCTACCGAACACCGTGTGTTTGCAAGCATTTCAACATAAAAACATCAAAAACCCAATGCTTTTTCACAAAAATGCTTTGGGGTGTCCTGTCAGACCGTCGGGCTTCCTCCGGCCACCTCTGGCTTCCTGCGGTGTACCGGGCCATTCTCGACTCGTCTGGCAATGCGTGCGCGGCATTCAACACGCGCTCGCCAGTTCCCGTCGGCAACCGCCATCGCGGCCGCATCAGCTGTACCAAACCGGCTGGCCGGTGTGACTTCGGCCCCCAGTTGTGCCAGCTTTGCTTCTTATGTTGTGGGAGGGCGGGTGGGACTGGGCATGCCATGCTTGACTCGCTCGAGCTGGCTAGCTTGACTCCTACTCGTACTCCTACTCCGACTCCGACTCCGACTCCTACCCCTACTCCTACTCTTACTCCTACTCCTCCCCTTCCTCCTCGTCCTCGTCCTCTTCCTCCTCCACTTCCTCCTCCTCCTCCACTTCCTCATCCTCCTCCTCCTCCTCTTCCTCTTCCTCCTCCTCCTCCTCCTCCTCCTCCTCCTCCTCCTCCTCTTCCTCATGACGGTGGAATCCCCAACCCGGATATCTGACGATATGATGTGTTTAGTCCAGGCGTTTTTCCTTGAGCTCAACCTCGGGGGCCCGGTGCCCCTCGGACCACCAAAAATGGATCCACGCCGTAAAATTACCCTTTGGTGAACAGGTCGGGAGCTCTGGGGCCACGGATTGAAAACAAAGGAATGCCTGACGAAGGACCCAACCATCTGCAGCTGCCAGTACCATGGGAGATGAAACGATGGAGAAAGGCAACCAAACTGTCAGTAGCGTGGGACCTAGCATCTGCCCTCATAAGCAGCGTTCCGCAAGAAACACGAAGCACAGAGTAGTGCTGGCAAGGGGAGGCGGGCGGCGGGAGGGGCAACGAAAGGCGGGGGCGGTGCATGCCATGGACTTTCGCTGGGGCGCCCTACGAGGCCACGATGTATATGGGAGGTGTACCGAAACAACCAGGGGGGCGCGAACCCTGCCACATGGGCCTTCGGTGGGTGCCCTTTTGGGGCCACGAAGAGTGTCACGATTGTGCCGACATGGGCCTTGGGACGCATGTGAACCCTGCCACTGGGGCGTTCGGTGGAAATCCTTCTGGTGCCACGAGGCGCGTGACGGGGGCCTGGGGACGTATGTGATTCCTGCAACTGCGGCCGTCGGTGGGGTTCCCTATGGGGCCGCGCAGCGTGTCAGGGATATGCCGACATTGGTTCGGGGGCGCATGTGACCCCTCCCAATGCGGCCTTCGGTTGAGCTCCATTTGGGGCCGCGAAATGTTTGAGGGGAACGCCGGAAGGGGCGAGCCCCCTCCCGGCGCCTCCGCGCACTGCGCCGGCGGAACCTCTCGGACCGAGTTCCAGGGCTGGCTGCGCGCCACCAGCACCGCCAGGCAGGACATGCACCCCAGGGTCGGCCGAGCCCATGAAGACGTCGAGCTCGGCCTCGCCGTTCTCTTCAGGAACTGGCACCTCCGCTGCTGAAGGGCTTCTTCCTTCTGCAACCTCGGCCTGCACCAGGCGCGGTTGCGGGCTGCGGAGCCGCAGCCGACTGCTCTGGCGGGATGGTGGCCTGCTTCATCTCGTTGACGACGGCTTGGAGGTCCTTCAGGAAGTCGCACATGGCGGCGTTCTCCGCGGTTATGCGAGCGCGGCCACGAGCTGATCAGCGTCGATGCCTCCCGCTCGCGAATTCGCTATTTCTCTTCATTGTTTCACCAAGCGGCCGCCTTGTCAAAGGCCTGACAAGCTTCTCGCCAAGCAGCGCCCAGTGCCCCAGCAGCAGCAGCGCGCCGAGCGTTCCCCACCTTGGCCCAATAAGAATTGGACAGAGCGCCCTTCGTCTTCTCGAAGGCGATGCCAGGGAGCAGCGCCCACTCCTGGACCTCGCGGGGACTGGGCGCGGCACGTGAGGGAGGCTGCGGAGCGCGCCGGAGAGCCGACGCCGCCGGCCACGTCGCGGCCCCACTGGCCCCGTCGCAAGGAGCGAAAGCTTTCTCCGCCCCTGGCCCCACCCGATCTCACTCACCCTTCACCCTGGCCATCTCGCGTCTGGCGGGGGCGCACCTCCGGGCGGCGTTCGAGCACTCCTTGTAGCAGTCGGGCTTGCCCCCGAGCGCGCAGCGGCAGGTGGCCTCCAGCGCGTCGCGCCCCCTGGCCGCCCCGTCGGCCGAACTCATTCAGGGCCGAAGCGGACGCCTAGACCTGGCGCGCGGGCCGCCACCATCACGCAGCTCAGCTCCGATCGCACCTGCCGCTGCCACGCGGTTCGGCCGCCGCAACTGCCTGCGCTGATCCGCCAGACAGGCCCGTTGCCGTCGCCCCCCCGCTGCCTCGCCCGGAGGCGGCGGAGCTGCCCGTGGATGCGCACCGCAGCCGCCCGAAGCCCTATCGGCATCAGTCCGCCGACGGACTCGAGGAAGATTGCCCTCTCCGCGGCGAAGCTCGCGTCCGACAACGAAGTCGAAGAACGCACGCCCTCGTCGTCCATCTGCTGCGAGTCACGCGGCCTGCGGGAGTCGAACGCCGCCCCCGTTGCCTTCTCGCAGCAGCCGATGGCCTTCCGGGCCGAACGCAGGCCCCCCGCCGCCGCCCACCGCCCGCTAAACCACGCGGTCCGCAGGGCTGGTCGCGAAGGGGCTGATGCCCTGCAGGTGGCCGAGGTTGCGGGCAGGCATGGCGGTCGCCCGCTCCTCGCAGATGCCCTAGGCGCCCCGCCCGTTCGGTCTGCGGGGCTGCTCGCCGCGCGGATTGCTCATCGCGCCGAAAGTCCTCGCCCTGCGCCGAGGGCCGCCCTCCTGCGCGCCGCCCTTGGCGTCAATAACCACGCCCTCGAACCGCGCGGAGCGCTCGGTGACTTTCGGGGCGCCGAGAGCGCCCCGGAAGCCCGACTGCAAAAACCCGCGGGGATTCTGGCCGAAACCACGCCACCCCACGACGATGGACTCGCCGCGCTGCTCGGCTTCGGCACAGCCCGCCTGAAGCGCCGCGCAGCAGGCATGCGAGAGGCCCTCGCCGGCTTCACTGCTGCGCGCCGTCTCGACACGCCGCCCTCGAAATGGCAGGCCCCGCACATGAACGCGGCCCGCCCTCTCCCGCCGCGAGAACCTGGCCAAGGCCCCCTTGCCAAGGTAAGATCCCAGACCACGAAGATCCGCGCCCAGGCCTGACCCCCCCGCGTCGGCGCGGAGCTGGCCGCGCGAGGCATCAGCGCGGCAGCCCTGCTCAGGCAGACCCCCATCGGCCCGAGATCCAGGGCTGGCCGCGCGTCACCAGCCCCGCCCGTTCGCCTCCATCCCCCGCGCTGGCGGAACCCCTCGGCCCGAATGCCAGGGCTGTCTGCGCGCCGCCAGCACTACCAGGGAGAGCACGCACTCCGCTCGGGCCCTCGACAGATGCCACGGCGGCCCCCTGGCCCTGCCGGCGGTTGAGCGAGCCCAGACCAAGGGCCTTCTGCGACTGGGCCCGCCGCGCCACCACGCGCGGGCGCATTTCCCCGTCGCCCGCCGCGCCGCGGCGAGGCCCGTGGACGCCCGAGCCCAGTCGAAGCACTCGCGCCAGAACTTCAACGCGCAGGGCTCGCGCCACTGGCTCCACTCGTTCTCGGCGTCGGGCTCCTCGCCGAGCCCGAAATCCTCCCGCTCGCCTGACTCGTCGGTCGCCTCGTCGCAAGTGGTCGCGAAGAAGCGCGCTCCCTGAACTGCCATCGCATCACTGTCGCGCACCGCGCTGTGCTGCAGCCGCGCTTCGAACGCGCTGCACTTGCCATCGTTGATGGCGAGGGCCGACCACATCTGGCGCCTCCTTGCACTATGTTCCGTCTCTCTTGACCCGCTTGGCTGCGCGCAGGGTTTCGCGTCAGCAACGTGCTCGCGCCCATTCTCGCCGTCCCCGCAGGCGTCCAGTACAGGCCCCCAGGATCAGCCGAGCCCATGAGGACGCCGAACGTGGCCGCTTCGACGGTCTCTGCTGGCACCGGTACCTCCGCTGCTCCTGGAGCCCCTTCTCCTTCCGCAGCCCCGCCTGCTCCTGACGCGACGGCAGGCTGCTGGGCTGCAGGCGGCTGCTCTGGCGAGCTGGTGGACTACCCCAGCTCGTTGACAACGGCTGGAAGCCCTTAGGAAGTCGGCCAGCGACACGCTCTTGGTGAGAATCGCTGCGAGCCTGGTCTTGAGCTGATTGACATCGATGCAGTCCGCAGTGGCGCCGTAGAGCTCGGCGGCCTCTGGCTTGGCGCGCTCCAGCTCCTTCTCCAGCCTCGGGACTTCGCTCTCTGCGTCTGCCACCGCCGCCAGCGCCTCGAGAGCCTCCTTCTTACTGCTCGCCAAGCGGCCCTTGGCGTTCTGGAGGGAAAGAGCCGCATTGCCCACCGCCCGCAGGGTTTCGCGCCCAGCGGCGCCCAGTACACCGGCAGCAGCAGCGCGCCTAGCTTTCTCTACCATGGGCTAGAAGAATTGGGCATGACGCCCCTGGTCTTTTCGAAAACATCGCTGGGGAGCCCCGCCCACGCCAGGACCGCGCTGGGGCTGAGCGTGACGCCCGAAGGAAGCTGCGGGCTGCTGCATCCCGAGAGCGACCTAGGCTGCCGCTGCCCTTGGTCCCACTGCTTGCTCCACTTGTTTCCGCCGACCCAGAACGCGGCGCCTGTCGGCGAGCCTGTGCTCCAGGGTTTACGTGGTTCCCGCGCTGCCTGGCACTATCCGCACCTCCTGCAGCCCTTGGTGTCGAACACCCCGCAAGTGCACTTCCAGTACTCAGCCATGGCGAAGCGCATAAAACGAGCACAAGTTGCACAATCAAAAGCGGCGGCATCAGCAAGCACTGGTGCGATGCAACGAGAAACTTGAGGGCGAGCAGCGGACTAGCGGAATCCACTTGGTTGGCCCGCTAACCTTGCGTCTTGATCCTAAAATCGGACCTACCACTGCGGTCTCTGGCGGAGCTCCATCTAGGGGCCACGAGGCGTGTGAGGGGTGTGCCAACATGTGCGGGGGGGCGCATGTGATTCCTGCCACCGCGGCCTTCGCTGCAGCTCCAGATGAGGCCGTGAAACGTGTGAAGGGTGTGCCGAAATTTGCGGGGAGGTGCATATAATTCCTGACGCCGGGGCCTTCGGTGGAGTTCCCGATGAGGCCACGAACGTATGAGGGGTGTGCCCAAATGAGCGGAGGGCGCATGTGATTCCTGTCGCTGCGGCCTTCCGTGGAGCTTCCTTTGGGGCAATTTACACGTGTGAGGAGCGTACCAATATGGGCGGGGGGGCGCATGTGATTCCTGCCACCGCGGCCTTCGGTGAAGCTCCATATGTGGCCACGACACGTGTGAGTTACCGAAGTGGGCCTGTGGACATGGGGCCGCGAAGCGTGTGAGGGACGTGCCAGCATTGGCTTTGGGGCGCATGTGACTCCTGCCACTGCGGCCGTCGGTTGAGCTCCATATGGGGCAACGAAACGTAAGGGGTGTACCGAAATGGGCAAGGGGGCACAGGTGACTCCTGACACTGCGGCCATTGGTGGAGGTCCCTATGGAGCCGCGACACGTGTGAGGGGTATGCCGACATGGGCGGGGGGGGCGCATGTGATTCCTGTCGCTGCGGCCTTCGGTGGAGCTTCCTTTGGGAATCGTGTGAGCACTGTACCGATATGGGCGGGGGGGCGCATGTGATTCCTGCCACTGCGGCCTTCGGTGGAGCTCCATATGGGGCCGCGACACGTGTGAGGGTTGCCGAAGTGGGCCTGGGGGCGCATGTGATTCCTGCCACTGCGGCCTTCGGTGGAGCTCCATATGGGGCCGCGACACGTGTGAGGGTTGCCGAAGTGGGCCTGGGGGCGCATGTGATTCCTGCCACTGCGGCCTCCGGTGGAGCTTCCTTTTGGGGACCGTGTGAGGGGTGTGCGATATGAGCGCGGGGGCGCATGTGATTCCTGTCACTGCGGCCTTCGGTGGAGCTCCACATGTGCCCGCGACACGTGTGAGGTTTGCCGAATTGGGCCTGGGGACGCATGTGAACAATGCCACTGCGGCCGGAGCTCCCTATGGGTCCGCGAAGCGGGATCCGTGTGAGGGGTGTGCCAACATGGGCGGGGGGGCGCATGTGATTCCTGCCACTGCGGCCTTCGGTGGAGTTCTCAATGAGGCCGCGAGACGTGTGAGGGGTGTGCGGACATGGGCCTGGGGACGCATGTGAACCCTGCCACGGGGGCCTGTAGCGAGCAGAATGACGGATGACAATGGTGACAATGGCGATAGCGATGATGATGAAGATGATGATGATGATGATGATGATGATGATGATGATGATGATGATGATGATGATGATGATGATGATGGTGATGATGATGATGATGACGATGATGATGATGATGGTGATGATGGTGATGATGATGATTGAGATGGTGATGATGGTGATGATTGTGATGGTGATGATGATTGAGATGGTGATGGTGATGGTGACGATGTTGCTGCTGATGCTGATGCTCTGCTGATGCTAATGCTGATGATGGTGATGGTGATGGAGATGATGACGGTGATGGTGATAGCGATGGTGATGGTGATGGCGATGATGTTGATGATGAGAAAGTTAATGTTTATAGTGATGATGATGGGTATGATGATGATGGTGATGATGATGGTGCTTGTGATGATAACGATGCTGATTATGATAATGGTGATGGTAATGGTGATGGTGGTGATGATGATGGTGATGATAATGACGATGGTAATGGTGATGGTGATGCTGATGCTGATGCGGACGCCTGCTGCTGATGATGGTGAGTATGATGATGATGATGATGATGATGATGATGATGATGATGGTGATCATGGTGATGATGGTGGTGATGGTGATGTGTTTGATCATGTTGCTGATGATCGTGATGATAGTAATGGTGATGGCGATGGTGAAGGTGGTGATACTGATGAGGACGACGCTAGTGATGGTGATGATTATGGTTATGGTGATGGTAATGGTTATGATGATGGTGATGGGGGTGATGATGATAACGGTGGTGATTACGATGACGACGATGGTGATGATGTAGATGATGATGCTGCTGATGATGACGATGAGGACATGCAGAGGGCCAAGGCAAGGATGGGAGGAGAAGGTTGGAGAGGAAGGAGGAGTGAACACGGGGCGCTGCGGATTCAGAACGAGGACCCAACACCGCAGGATGGTTGGGAATATCTGGGAGGATCCCTGGGTTCCGATTTCTGGGTACGAGTGGGGGGCCCAAGACGGTGCGGCGACAGACCGTGCCTTGACCTCGAGATCCCCGGCGACCTCACCGCGCGGTCCGTCACCGCACGGCCTTGGGACCCCGGAGAGGCCTCGGTCGCCCCGAGACGTCCTCGGAGAACGGCCCGGGGCCCGGAGCCGTGCGGCGCGCCGCCTTCCCAGAGATCCGACGTCGTGATTTTTTCAATACGGGGTCCCCGGAAGTCTCGACCCATTCCCCAGGACCGGTTTTTCATCCTCAGTCGTTTTTTGACGGTCCCGGGGCCCGGCGAGGGCCCCGAGAAGCCAAAAACTGAGAAAAACCTCCGTCTTGATTTTTTCAATACGTTGAATCTCTGGGTTGTCGGGCGCGGCCTGACCGACCCCTGGCAAACCGACCCCTTCCGTGGCGTCACCCTCGCCTCTTGCGCTTCCCTCCGGCCGCACACCAGCGCGCTGGGGCGAGGCGAGGGCCACGTCACAGCAGGGGATGCTTCGCCAGGGTCGGGCCGGACGAAAGGGGGGGGATTGGGACAGGGGGGGTTACGACATCTGCTGCAGGCAATTGGTTTCGGCCCCACACCGAGGGGCCCATGCCTCGATGCATGGCCGCCTCCGGCGCCGAGAGGCGCCGGGAACATCAGCTACGTGAGCCGATGCTCAAGCCCCCCGCTTTGCTATCCCCCCCCTGTCGCCCGGCCCGAGAGGGGCTCGGTCAGGCCGCCCCTGGCCTGAGGGGGGCCCCCAGACCGACACCGCCACTCTCCGCGGACCTGCCCTCGGCGCCCCCTGGGGTACGCTCTCTGGCGGGAGCTCGAGGCGAGCCCAGCCGTGGCGACGGGGCTCCCCGCTGCTGGAGGCGCAGCAGCGGCGAGAGCGAGGGGGGGCAGCGGCATCGGCGTCGGTGCGGCAGGTTCGTGTCGTGACGACGACCCCATGAGTTGGCTTCGGACACCGCTCGGATCGTTCAACCTTGAAGGATCGGCGGCTTTCCGATCCCCAGATCGTCCCACATCGGCCGATTCTGGGCCACTGGCGGCGTTCATCCTTGAATGCCGCGATGGGGACGTCGCCGCGTCGACACGACACGAGCCGACTGCACCGACGACGACGACGACGACGACGAACCCCTGGACGTGTCCATGGATTGGTACTGGCCAGAATTTCAAGAATATCGAACCGAGGCAGCGAGGGCTCCCCAGGGTGCACAGAGAGGTTCGAGGACGTCCAACAGCCTCGATCCTCGAGCCTCGATCCTGGAACCTCAGTCCTCGACGACGACGACGACGACGACGACGACGACGACGACGACGACGACGACGACGACGGCGGCCGCGGCGGCGGCAGCAGCGGCGGCGACGACGACGACGTCGACGACGACGAACGTTCCCCCCCCCGAAGGATGACCCAAGGAGCGCCGGAGAGAAACCCACGGAATGACCCAAGGGACCGCGAGCCCCTTCCGCACCCAAAGCAGTCCTTCTTTCAGCATCTCGGCTGTACATACAGTCGGCCCGTAGAGTAAGGATGCGCGATAAGGATGCAAGGCCCTTGGACGCTCATTTCGAAGCGTTTCGAGCGGGCCGCCGCCAACGAAAGCGTCCAAGGATGGGCCGAGAAGGCAAGGATGCAAGGGAACCCTTGGGAGGGATGCCTATCCTTACTCTGCGGGTTGACTGCACGCCCTCTCCCCCCCGATCTCCTGGGGGCCCCGCGCGCTCTGCGAGCCCGCATCGGCGCCCCCCGCCAGCGGCGGCAGGGGGGCCCGGCTGGGCGCGGAGGCGCCCGCCCCCTCGAAGCTCCTGGGAAGCCAAAACAAACCATGCACGGCAGGCTCCTGCCGAAACGACCCCGTCGCGACGGGTGCCCCCCTCTGGAGGCACAACCCATGGCGAGAGAATGGAGGGAGGGGCATGTCGTGTCGGCATGGGTACGGCAGGCTCGTGTCGTGACGACCCCGGCACTGGTTTCTGACACCGCGTGGATCGTTCAGCCTTGAACGATCGGCGGCTTCCAGATCGACGTGCGCGTGCGCGTGCGAGTGCGCGTGCGCCGTGTGAGAGTGCGTGTGCGTATGCGTGTGCTTGTGCGTGTGCGTGTGCGTGTGCGTGTACGTGTGCGTGTGCGTGTGCGTGCGCGTGTGCGCGCGCTTGCGCGCGTGCGCGCGTGCGCGCGTGCGCGCGTGCACGCGTGCGCGCGTGCGCGTGTGCGCGAGGGCGCTTGTGCGCGTGTGCGCGTGTGCGCGTGTGCGCGTGTGCGCGTGTGCGCGTGTGCGCGTGCGAGCGTGTGCGCGTGTGCGCGTGTGCGCGTGTGCGCGTGTGCGCGTGCATGCGTGTGTGCGTGTGTGCGTCTATGCATGTGCGCGTGTGTGCGTGTGTGCGTGTGCGCGTGTACGTGTGTGCGTGTGTGCGTATGTTTGTTTGTGTGCGTGTGTGTGTGGTGGGTGTGTGTGTGTGTGCGCGTGTGAGCCAGCAGTTCTGAGTGGCCCGGCTTCCTCTCTTCCTGTCGCGCCTGGGCTCCTCCTCCTCCTTCCGTGCATCGCGGTCCAAATTTGCATGCAGCGTGTCCACTGTTGCCTTTTCGCCAGTTCAGTCGCCCTCTGCCGAGCCGCCGACGCGAAAAGTGTGCGTGTGCGAGCGTGTGGGTGTGTGAGTGCGTCGGTGTGTGGATAAATGGCTGTGTGGATGTGTGGGTGTGTGCGCGTGTGAGTGCGAGGTTGTGTGGGTGTGTGGGTGTGTGGGTGTGTGTGTGTGTGGGTGTGTGGGTGTGTGTTGGTGTGTGTGTGTGTGTTGATGTGTGTGGGTGTGGATGGTGTGTAGGTGTGTGTTGGTGTGCGTGGTGTGTGTGTGCGTGTGCGGGTGTGTGTGTGGGTGTGTGTGGTGTGTGTGTGGATGTGTGTGGTGAGTGCGTGGTGTGTGGGTGTGTGTGTGCGTGTCTGTGGGAGCGTATGGGTGTGTGTGGTGTGCGTCGGTGTGTGTGGGTGTGTGTGGGTGTGTGAGTGTGTTGGTGTGTGTCTGTGGGTGTGTGTGTGTGTGGGCGCTTGGGTGTTGGTGTGTGTGTGTGGGTGTGTGTGGGGTGTGTGGTTATGTGTGGATGTGTGTGGGTGTGTGTGTGTGGGTGTGTGTGTGTGTGGGTGTGTGTGGTGTGTGTGTGCGTGTGGGTGTGTTGTGTGCGTGGGAGTCTGTGTGGTGTGTGGGTGCGTGGTGTGGGTGTGTCTGTGTGTGTGCGTGTGGGTGTGTAGCGTGTGTGGGTGTGTGTGTGGGTGTGTGGGTGTGTGGGTGTGTGGGTGTGTGGGTGTGTGATTGCGTGGGTGTGTGGGTGCGTTGGTGGGTGGGTGAGTGGGTAGGTGGGTGGACGGGTGGGTGTGAGTGTGTGCGTGTGATTGTGTGTGGTGTGTGTGGTGTGTGTCTGGTGCGTGGGCGTGTGTGAGTGTGTGGGGTGTGTGTCTATGGGTGTGTGGGTGTGTGCAGTGTGTGTGTGTGCTGTGTGTGTGGGTGTGTGTGGTGTGTGTGATGCGTGTCGTGTGTGTGGTGTGTGGAGCGTGTGGTGTGTGTGTGGTGTGTGGTGTGTGCGTGGTACATGTGGTGCGTATGGTTTGTGTAATGTGTGGTGTGTGTAATGTGTGTGGTGTGTGGCGTGCGTGGTGTTTATGTGAGGTGTGTGTGGTATGTGTAGTGTGTGTGGTGTGGGTGTGTGTTGTGTGTGTCTGGTGTGTGTGGTGTGTGGTGTGTGTGGTGTGCGGTGTGTGTGTGTGTGGTGTGTGTCATGTGTGTGCGTTGAATGCGGTGTATGGTGTGAGGCTAGGGTTGGGTGTGTAGTGTGTGTGTGGTATGTGCGTGGTGTGTGGAGTGCGTGTGGTGTATGTGGTGTGTGTGGTGTGTGGTGTGTGGTGTGTGTGTGGTTGGATGTGTAGTGTGTGTGGTGCATGTGGTGTGTGTGGTGTGGGTGGTGCGTCTGGTGTGTGTGGTATGTCTGGTGTGTGTGGAGTGTATGGTGTGCGTGTGTGTGTATGTGCGCGATGCGTTGTGTGTGTGTGGTGTGCGCGGTGTGTGGGTGGTGTGTGGTGTGTGTGGTGTGTGTGTGTGGCGCGTGTGGGTGTGTTTTGTTTGCCTCCTGTGTGTGGTGTGTGTGGTGTGAGGTTGAGTGTGTGGTGTGTGTGGTGTGTGTGGTGTGCGTGGTGTGTGTGGTGTGTGGTGTGCGTGGTGTGCCTGGTGTGTGTGGTGTGTGGTGTGTGTGGTGAGTGTGTGGTGTGTGTGGTGTGTGTGGTGTGTGGGTTTTGTGCGTGGTGTGTGCGTGGTGTTTGTGGTGTCTGTGGTGTGTGTGGTGTGTGTGTGTGTGTGGTGTGGGTGTGTGTGTGTGTGTGGGTGAGTGGCTGCTGTGTGTGGTGTATGTGGTGTGTGTGGTGTGTGTGTGGTGTGTGTGGTGCGTGGTGAGTGGTGAGTAATGAATGGTGTGTGGTGTGCGGTGTGTGTGTGGTTTGTGGTGTGTGTAGTGTGGTGTGTGTGGTGTGAGTGGTGTGTGTGTGGTGTGTGGTCTGTGGTGTGTGGTGTGTGTGGTGTGTGTGGGGTCTGTGGTGTGTGTGGTGTGTGTGGTGTGTGTGGTGTGTGGTATTTGTGGTGTGTGTGATGTGTGTGTGGTATGTATGGTGTGTGTGGTGTGTGTTGTGTGTGTGGTGCTTGTGTGTGTGGTGCATGTGGTGTGCGTGGTGTGTGGCACGTGTGGTGTGTGTGGTGTGCGTGTTGTTTGCGGGGTTTGCCTGTGTGGTGTGTGTGTGTGGTGAGTGTGTGGTGTGTGTGGTATGTGTGTGTGGGTGTGTGTGGTGCATGTGGTGTGTGTGGTGGTGTGTGTGATGTGTGGTGTGCGTGGTGTATGTGTGTGGTGTTTGTCTGGTGTGTGTGGTGTGTGTGGTGTGAGTGGTGCTTGTGATGTGTGTGGTGTGTGTGGTGT
>CAUYUJ010019417.1:75053-102553 GCA_963575745.1 Prorocentrum cordatum
AACCCCTCTTCCCCTTGGGGGAAGGGTTTACCCGGCGGCGGCGGCGGAGGCGGCGGCGGCGGCGGCGGACTTGCCCCCAGTAGCTGCCCGTCCAAAGACGACTGCCGAATATGCTGCGGCTCGGGCCAGGCTCGGGTGCTACGTATGTGTTGGGAAGGCGGGTGGGAGTGAGCGAGACGGCTTGCGGGCGGGGAGGGCGTCTTGACCCCTCCCCCTACCCCCTCACCTGGACCTGGACGGGGAGGGGACGGAGGTGTCAGAGCGCCCAAGATGGCCCAAGATGGCTCCAAGAGGGCCTCCGATGCTCCAGGATGGCCTCCAAGATGCCTCAAGATATCGCAAGATCGCTCGAGATGGGTTCCAACGTGCCTCAAAGAGGCCCCAAGAGGGCCACAAGACGGTTCCAGGCGCTTTGGGCGATCCCCCGAGAAGCCCAAATCCTTCAAGAACCTAAGGAAAAGCACTCATGGTTGCCTACTGGTCTTTTCGCTTCCGATGCGCTTTTGAGGCCTTAAGATGGCCCTAAGATGGCCCAGGAGAGCTCCAAGAAGGGCCCAAGGGGCCCCCAAGACTGCCCAAAGAGCATCCAATATCGCCCCAAGTGGGCCCCAAGAGCGCCCCAAGAGGCTATTTCGATGGCCCCGGAGGGGGGAGGCAAATCGAGGACCCCCCCTCGTTTGATCGATTGTCTCCAAGATGGCCCCAGGAGGCGCCCCATAGTTCCCAAGAGGGCCCAAAGAGAGTCCTGCGAGAGAGCCCCAAGAGGGCCCCAAGACGCCCCAAAAGAGCACCAAGAGGACACCAAGACCCCCAAAGAGCCGCAAGAGGGCCCCGAGATGACCCAAAAGAGCTCCTCGAGGACCCCAAGATCCCCCAACACAGCCCCGTAGCTCCAAGGAGGCCTCCGATGCTCCAAGAAGGTCTCCAAGATGGCTCAACACCCTCCCTCCTCTCCTCTCCTTGCACGCTCTGCTTCACTATATGTGTATCGTCGTCCCTGTTCCCGTCAGCTCTCATGGGCAGGGCTTCTGAATGGGCTGGTGGGGATTCGCAAAGCGTACACTACATTAGTGCTGGCGCTATTACGATTGCATGTCTTAGTACTCGTATTACTATTGATGGTAATAGTACTATAGGTGAGAATGCGAGTTTCGAGTAACAGTATTATGATTAATAGTATGATCAATATTGTTAGTGTCATCATTACTACTTACGCAGGCCGAAAGATTTTCCTCTTGAGCCCCAAACGTCGGAGACGACGCGCCGTTCAGTTGCGCGGGTGCATGTACCCCCTTCTCGTGCCTCCTCACTCCTCCTTCCCCTCTCCGTCCTGGGAAGCCCCCCCCTCCCCCGTAGAGTCATAGCTTTGACCAGCAGATCCACAGTTCCATGGATAGCCTGATGCTTCAAGTGCGGTGCCCCGCGGATCCCATTTCCCCTGGGTCCGGGATGTGAAACATTGATTATATATTTCTTCCCGGAAAATAAATGGATCCATTGGCTCTTCACACACGGGAAATCGGATCCGCGCAAGACGGAAATAGGATCCACGAGAGAGTCGCACACCCGAAAAGGGATCCAATTGGATCCATCGGCGCTCTCACATCTTTAGTCCAAGAGGAGAGAACTTTCAGCCTGGGGATGTATTAAGACTACTAATATCATGAGAGTGCTACTATTACGACAAGTATTAGTCTTCTTCGTGTTCTTCTCCTTCTTTCGGGGAGACGTAAGACTCGGGTACGGGGGACTCGGGTTGGCCTGACGGGGGGCGCCGCAAAAATGACGAGACCCAATCTGAAATTTGATGCGGGCTCCCGCTGCAGACGTCCCACGAAAACGGGACCGCCAAAACCCAGGACGCGCCCGTCAAAAAAAAGTCGGCCAACCCGAGTTCCGGTTTACTCGAGTCTTACGTTTCCCCGATTCTTCAAATTATTAGTATTATTACTATTATTATTCTTCTTTTAATTTTTATCATTATTATCCTTCTTCGTGCTCTTCTGAGTATTATTATTATTCTTCTTCTTCTTCTTCTTCTTCTTCTTCTTCTTCTTCTTCTTCTTCTTTGGGCTCCAGAGCCGCCCGCTGGCGTTGGCGCCCCGCACCTGGCTGGCCAGCTCGTGGCCCGCCGAGCGCAGGGGCTGCGACCCCGCGCTCCGCTCGGCCGGCGCACGGCCTGCCGCGCCGCCGGGGAGGGCCGCGGGGCGGCACAGGGCCCCGACTCCTCCTCCTCCTCCTCCTCCTCCTCCTCCTCCTCCTCCTCCTCCTCCTCCTCATCATCATCATCATCATCATCATCATCATCATCATCATCATCATCATCATCATCATCATCATCACAATCACCATGACCACCACCACCACCACCACCACCACAATCATCAGCATCATTCCCAAGGGAAGCGGCGCAGGGGCGCCTCGACTCCCGGGGCGGCACAGTGCCCCGACGAGCGGCGCAGTGCAGATGCCGATGCCGATGCCGCTGCCGATGCCGCCGCCGCCGCCGCCGCTGTCGTCGTCGTCGCGGTCGTCGTCGTCGTCGTCGTCGTCGTCGCGGTCGTCGTCGTCGTCGTCGTCGTCGTCGTCGTCGTCGTCGTCGTCGTCGTCGACGTCGTCGTCGTCGTCGTCGAAGAAGAAGAAGGCTGAGGTTCCAGGATCGAGCCTCGAGGATCGAGGCTGTTGGACGTC
The DNA here is from genome assembly GCA_963575745.1 of Prorocentrum cordatum. Lineage (NCBI taxonomy): Eukaryota > Dinophyceae > Prorocentrales > Prorocentraceae > Prorocentrum > Prorocentrum cordatum. Next base: position 77,745 of record CAUYUJ010019417.1, read on the forward strand.
CTCGAACCTTTCTGTGCCCCCTGGGGCGCCCTCGCCGCCGGCGAGATTCTTCTTGAAAATCTGGCCAGTACCAATCTATCGACACGTCCAGGGGTTCGTCGTCGTCGTCGGTACAGTGGGTTCGTGTCGTGTCGCCGCGGCGACAACCTCAGCGCGGCATTCAAGGATGAACGCCGCCAGTGGCCCAGAATCAGCCGGTGTGGGACGATCTAGGGATCGGAAAGCCGCCGATCGTTCAAGGTTGAACGATCCGAGCGGTGTCCGAAGCCAACTCTGGGGTCGTCGTCACGACACGAACCTGCCGTACCGACTCCGATGCCGATGCCCCTCCCTCGTTCTCGCCGTTGCTGCGCCTCCACGGCTGGGTTCGCCTCGAGCTCCTGCCAGAGAGCGCACCCCAGGGGGCCCCAGGGCAGGTCTACGGAGTGGCGGTGTCGGTCTGGGGGCCCCCCGAGGCCAGGGGCGGCCTAACCGAACCCCTAGCAAAGCATCCCCTGCTGTGACGTGGCCCTCGACTGGCCCCAGGGCGTAGGTGTGCGGCCGGAGGGGAGCGTGAAAGGCGAGGGTGACGTCACGGAAGGGGACGGCCTGCCAGGGGTCGGTTAGGCCGCGCCCGACAAGGCGGCGCGGTGCCCACACCGTGTGGTGAGCCACTGGGGATTCGGGGTCGCCGCACGGCTCCGGGACTGGGCCCAGTCTCCGTGGACGTCTCGGGGCGACCGGGGCCTCTCCGGGGTCCCGAGGCCGTGCGGTGACGGACCGCGCGGTGAGGTCGTCGGGGATCCCAAGACCAACGCACGGTCTGTCGCCGCACCGTCTTGGGGCCACGGCGAGGTCGGGGCCCCTGTCCACGGCCTGGTGCAGCCAGCAGCGAATCGCGCAGTCGCATCGGATCAGACCGAGCGTCAGCTCAGGCCGCGTCGGCATACGGGGTCAACATCGAAGCCCATCGGCTGCGCCAGGAGCCACAGCGCCATGCAGGATGGGGCCGCATCGGACCGCCAGAGCAGCGGCATCGGATCGGGTCGGGCCGAGCAGAATCGATGTCGAATTGGATACATCGGTCTGAAGTGGACCCTGCCCCGGTGGCCAACTGCTCACCATCGATCGGACTGAAACAGGCCTCGGAACAAATTAGCGAACACATGCCACATTCATCCGTCAACGCCTCCCCCTCCCCCCAATGTTCAAAGTTGGCGGTGGGTCTGATGAGATGCACTTCGACCGCAGTCTATCCCGCGCGTGCCAACATTGAGTTTGGGGGGGAGGGGGAGTGTTCAGTCAGTGTTTCCCTCTACCGAATGGACCATGCCCAGGAAGCCATCTGCTCACCCCAGCATGGGTTCCTGGGAGCCCTTCGGGTCCGTGAGCGGGCCCACGGGAGGCCGAAAACTGCGCACGAACTCCTGCTAACCTCGACCCTCGATGCTCCTCCTCGACGGCGACGACAACAAAGGCGACGACGACGACGACAAAGACGACAAAGACGAGACGACAAAGACAAGACGACAAACACGACGACGCCCAACACCATCACCACCACGACGACGACGACGACGACGACGACGACGACGACGACGACGACGACGGCGGCGGCGGCGGCGGCGGCGGCGGCGGTGGCGGCGGTGGCGACGGCAACGACGACGGCGACGACGACAACGACGGCGGCGGGCCTGGCGGGCCCGGCGGCGGCGCTGGCCCGCCGCCCCCGCTCTGCGGCAGGAGCAGGCGGGGCGGCGTGCCCACCAGCAGCACTCGCCTGGAGCGCTCGTGCGGAGGGGGGGGGGGCCGGGGAGGGGAGGGGAGGGACAGGCGGCAGCAGGGGAGCAGCACGGACAGAGGGGTGAAGCGACAGTGGGGAGGAGGAGGGGGAGGAGGAGGAAGGAGGAGGAGAGGAGGAGGAAGAGGAGGAGGAGGAGGAGGAGGAGGAGGGGGAGGAGGAGGAGGGGGAGGAGGGGTTCCATCTCGGCGCTGATTGGATATGCCGCCCGTGACTTGCGACGAGCGCCTTCCACGCTGATGGGCAGCCCTCAGATCCAGTTCGTCCAGGGCGCGGGACACAAGATCGCGACCGAGCACGTGGGCGATCAGGAACAGATCGAGACAGCGAAAAACATCAATCACGCGTTCAACGAGGCGCTGGGGGAACTCTCCCTTCCTGATGGCAGAGACCTCGATGTCGGTCAGAGTGATAAGTGCGAGAGTCGACGAGGGAACGGAGAGCACGGCATACGCGAAGATGATGAGGAAGATCGGCTCGAAAGAGGGCACCCCGCAGGAGGACAGAGGATGGCTCAAGAGCATCAGGATGTCTCGCATGAGCTCGTTGCGCCTCCGGTATGAGCGCAAAGGAATCGGAGAAGAGTCGGAGGAGCTCCAGGGGGACCTCAGCAAGATGCAGGAAACGCCTGTCACAGCTCGAGAAGTTCGCACCCTCATCTGAGGATGCTGGACCACGCGGGCGGAATCAGAAGCCAGGGCCAGCCGCCGCGAGGGAGCTGGATTGTGGGACACTGATTGGTCCCGCCACCAAGGCCGAAGCAGCAGAAGTGGCAGCTGAGGCAGAGGCTCGCGTCAGTCGTGGAGAGGGGTCGTTTGCCCCCTCTTGCTGCGCTCGCGCCGCTGCCCAGGCTCTGAGGCAAAAGTTGTTGACGACCTACCAGACCACCCCAACCCAACCCGAAGACCCAAATCTCGGGTTGGGGGGGTACTGGCTTCATATGTGCTTTTGTCAATGCTCCCCGATTCTCCCCACCCTGGAAGCAAGCAAGCAAGCAAGAGCCAGGCGCATCGACCTCGCATCGGCAGAAAAGGTACCGTGCAGACGTGTACTGGTTGCGTGGCGAAAACAAGCGAGGCCTGCCGAGTTTCCCATGCGGCGCGCCCACAAACAACGACAACAGCGAGAACGACAGCGACGACGACAAGCACGGAGAGAGGAAAAGGGAGGAAGACGAAGCGAAAGGCCGGGAGGGAAGCAGGGGAGGGGGAGGAGAGGAAACCGAACAAATCAACGAAGGTGCGCCGCTGGATCTCCCCAAGGGGGGGGGGGGCAGAGGGGGGGGGGGTTCGGACCCCCCCCCCTTTCCCCGATCGGTCGTCGGGGACCCCCCCCCCCCCCCCCCCTTTCCATGATCCGTCGGGGAACCCCCCTCCCCCCCCCCCTTTCCCCGATCCGTCGTCGGGGGACCCCCCCCCCCTTTCAAAAAGGGGGGGGTCCGAACCCCCCCCCCTCCCCCCCTTTCGCCACGCCGCCCCCTGACTCCGGAACCCGACCCCCGCCATCCCTACCTCTAGTCCTCACCCTAACCCAAACCCCTAACCCTAACCCCAACCACTAACCCCAGCCCCAAAGAGTACTCACTACTCACTACTCACTACCCACTACTGACACCTTTCGCTACTCACTTCTCACTACCCCCTACTCACTAATCACGACTCACTACTCACTATCCACTACTCACTACCAACCACCCACTACTCGCTACTTACTGCTCCCTACTCACCACTCCCTCCTCCCTGCTCACTACTCACTACTCACTCCTCACTACCACCTACTCAATACTCACTACCCACTAAGCACTACTCACTACTCACTAATCACTACTCATGACCCACTACCCCCTGATCCACTACTCACTACTCACTACTCATTGCCCACAAATCACTACTCACGACCCACTACTCGCTACTCCCTACTTCCTAGACAATACTGACTACACAGTGCTCAGTACCCACTACCCGCTACTCCCATACTCGCTACTCAATATTCACTACTCACTCCCCGATGCTCACTACTCACTACTCACCACTCACTACTCACTACTCACTACTCACTCGTCACTACATAGTCTCTAGTCACTAGTCACAAGTCACTAGTCACTAGTCACTAGTCACTAGTCACTACGCACTGCCCACTACTCACTACCCACTAATCGCTAGTCGCTACCCACTATTCGCTACCCACATCTTACTACTCACTGCTCACTACCCCCCCTACTCCCTACTCCCTACTCACTACCCACTACTCACTACTCGCTACTCCCTACTCTTTACTCACTAACCACTACTCACTACTGACTATTCTTTACTCACTACTCACTACTCACTACGCCCTACTCGCTCTTTACTACCTATACGACCACCCTTCGGGTGATAAGGAGGTTCGGGGGGAGGAACCAACGTCTCACTCGATCGGTATCACTATCGATCTCAGTATCGATCTCACGATCGGTCTCGCTCGATCGATCTCACTCGATCGATCTCACAATCGATCTCACTCGATCTATCTCATTCGATCGATCTCACAATTGATCTCACAATCGATCTCACAATCGGTCACACAATCGATCTCACATTCGGTCTCAATATAGATCTCACTATCGATATCACAACCGCTCTCACAATCAACGTCATCATCATCATCATCATCGTCATCATCATCGTCACCAACATCATCAACATCAACATCATCACCAAAATCGTCATCATCATGAGGGCACCGTCATCATCATCATCATAAACATCATCATCAACGTCAGCATCATCATCGGGAAAGTACCATCATCATCACCATCATCATATCATCATCAACATCATCATCATCATCACCATCGGGACACAGTCATCGACATCATCATCAGCGGCATCATCAGAATCATCATCATAATCGGGACACCATCATGATCACCATCGTTCTCATCATCAACATTATCATCAACACCGTCATCATCCTCGGGGCACCATCACCATCATGACCATCGCATCATCATCATCGACATCATCATCATCAACAGCATCATCATTGGGGCACCATCATCATCATGAGCAACATCAGCATCAACATCTTCATTATGATTATTATCATCATCGGGACACCATCAGCATCACCATCATCATCATTACCATCATCATCATCAGCATCCTCATCGGGACACCATAACCATCATCAACATCATCATCATCATTATCGCCCGGACACCATTTCCATCAACATCATCATCACCAACATCATCGGAATCATCATCATCATCGGGACACCATCATCGTCATCATCATCAACATAATCATCATGAGCATCATCATCATCATCATCATCATCATCATCATCATCATCATCATCGGGACACTATCATCATCATCGCCACCATCATCAACATCATCATCATCTTCATCGGAACACCATCATCATCATCATCTCATCATCATCATCATCAACATCGTCATCATCATCTCATCATCATCATCCTCGCGGGACACCGCGGGACACCGGCGGGACACCGCGGGACACCGCGGGACACAGCGGGACACCGCGGGACACCGCGGATACCGGCGGGACACCGCGGGCCACCGGCCGCCCGGAAGGGAGTCATTTGGTCCGGCCGCGCCTCAGCCACACGGGACACCAGCGGGACACCGGCGGGACACCGCGGGCCACCGGCCGCCCGGAAGGGAGTCATTTGGTCCGGCCGCGCCTCAGCCACAGGAGATTTTCTCTCGCCCGCCCACGCAGCTTCGCCTCGCCCGCACGGCACGCACGAACACGAAACCGAAATCGATTTCCCGGTAGGAGGGCTCTCCGTTCCACTTCGATCTCACCCCCTCACCTCCGATTCACTACTCGCTACTCCCTACTCGCTACTCACTGCTCACTACCCACTGCCACTACCCACTACTCTATTCATCACTACTCACTACTCTCTACTCACCACCCACTACGCACTACGTACTACTCAGTACTCACTACTCACTACTCACTACTCACTACTCACTACTCGCTACTCACTACTCACTACTCACTACTCACTACTCGCTACTCACTACTCACTACTCACTACTCACTACTCACTACGCACTACGCACTACCCACTACTTCCTACTCCCTACTCAGTACTCACTACTCACTACTCGTTACTCACTACTCACTACTCACTACTCGCCACTCACTACTCACTTATCAGTACACACTAATCACTATTCACTTCTCACTACTCTCAACTCCCTACCCCCTACTCCCTACTTGCCACTCACTACCCAATACTCACTACCCACTACTCACTACCCAACACTCACTACTCACCACGCACTAACTCACTACTCCCTACTCACCACTCCCTACTCCCAACTCCGCACTCCCTGCACACCTTCTCTGGCGCAGAAAAGGAAAACGGAAGAGGCCCCCCCTCCCCGGCTCTCTTTCCGGCGCAAAGGCGGGGGGGGAGGGGGGTTCGACCCCCCCCCCTTTCCAGCGCCAGGGGGGGGGGGGGGCCCGACCCCCCCCCCCCCCCAGGGAGGGGGAGGGGGGCGGGAGGGCTCGGGACCCCCCCCCCCTAAGCGGGGAAGGGGGGGGGGGAGGGGGAGGGGGGGGGGGGGTTCTGGACCCCCCCCATGAGTGTATTCAGGGAGATCCACTGGCGCACTTTCCAAATCAACATATTCCAACATTGTCAAGGCGGAGGTGCGTGGACGCAGGATTATCATTGCTGTTGGGGCCTTCCCGCGCGAACGGTTATCATCGGAAACTCTGGGCGCCCCTGAATTAGAACTGCAAGTCAGATTGCGCAGTGGGCGATCTTCTGGCAGAGCAGAAATTGACTTGTAGAGCGTCCTGTCGCTCGAGCAGATCTTCACACAAGTCGCGTTCACCCGACTGCTCCAGCACGCTGCGGTTCGACACCCTTGAGACGCAGGAGCACGGGATGCGGCAAACTGTTCGAAGGCATTGCACGTGGAAAGCGTTCAGCCTATCCTTGTCGGCCTGGAGGGCCCAAACACATTCCAACTTGCAAAACAGCTTCGGCACCACAGTCGCCCGATACCACCCGTGTTCAGAAGACCTCCAATGTATACGGCTTGCTCCACAAAGGACAAAGCATCCCGGATGTGCCCCGAAGGGAGCCAATGTTCCGAACCCGCACGAGGACGATCTTCTTCCAGTTCAATTCCAGCCCATACCGCTTCCCCTCATCAATGGCCGCATCGAGCTGGCTCTGAAGCTTCTCGGCACAGCTGCTGGCGAGCACAGTGTCATCAGCGCTGAGCAATGAAAACTGGCTCCCGCACCGTCGATTGTGCACTTCACACGCGCGCATCAACGTCACAGAGCTTCACGTTTTGAATAATGGTGGAGAGATATGATGACAGTGGGCAAACCTGTGCGAGGCTGGCGGGCTGTTTGCGCACGCTTGAACCCCCAGCGGCGTCATGAAGAATGAAGTTCCGTTCGCAGTAGATGACTGCAATCATGCCCACCACGCAGTCGGGCATTCCAAACCTTCGCAGTGCCTGGCGCAAGGCATCGTGATCGATAACGTCGAACGCCTTCGCCCAGTCCATCAGAACCGCCACGACTCGGGGGGCCTTCGAGGTATGTGCCGCCTCGATCATGCGCCGGGCAATTGAAATCGCCTGCACGATTCCCCGTTTTGGTCTAAATCCGAATTGGGATGGTCTCAGTCTGATTTCGGCGACGCCCTTTTGCAGGCGCCGTTGAAGCATTCACGCAATATTTCCATAGCCCACAGGAAGTAAGGATATCGGCCCGTAGTTCTCTGGCAGGCTGCTGCCCCCCCTCTTGAACAGCAGCGCCACGCGTGCAGTTCTCCACTCCACCGACATGTGTGTTTTCCTCCCAAAAACCCGGGCATCAGCGCAGCAAGTTCCCCATTGCCTCCGGGGACCCCAACAGCATCTGCCACAGCTCTGGCGGGAGCCCGTCGATCCCAAATGCTTTTCCGACGGCAAGAGCTCGCAGGGCCGCGGCCAGCTCAATCATGAAGAACGGAGAGGTGGCAACTCGCAAAGTATTGCCCATCTTCTGGGTTCCAGTGGGTACGAGGTCAGGATACGTGACTTTCCATTGCCCCTGCTCGAAGTAGTCTGCCATCGTGTCTGCCCGCTGGTTGCTCTCCACCAGGTGCCCTGCAGCGCTGCGTCTTTGCGCTGGCTTTTTGGGAAGCCCCTTCTGGAGCCCACGCACTGCTGCCCACAGACCTCCCACCAACTTGTCTTCGAGCCAGCGCTGCTTGTCTTCCTTAACAGAGGCTCTGATACGCTTCGTCAGATATGTCTCTTTCCTTCGGCTGCCAGCGGTTCTGTGATCTCGGTCTGTCAGTAAATCCAACGTCGCTTGGCTTAATGGTCTCCGGGGTTTCCTGGCCGAAGTGTTCAGCAACTCCTCTGATGCAGACTGCATGGCAATGCGAACGTTTCTGGCATACTGGTTTCTGGCATACTGGTCCAATGACAAAGTAGACGCCGGAGCCCCCACTGCATTGCAGAAGCCTTGCTGGTAGTCCTGCTTGGCGTCGTTGTCAGGAACCCGCATCTGCTCTAGACTGCGGGGGGGGGGCATCGGGGTGGCAGCATCCAGAGATAAATGCAAGCGCAACTGCAAGAGAAAGTGTCTGATCGCCAATGGGACTGTTCTGTCCGACCTCAAGTTCTGGATCCAATGCACCGTGTCAGCATTCATCAAACAATGGTCTATTTGAGAAAAGCCCGGCTCGTCTATGGCATCCATCTTTTTCGCCTGTGGCGAATAATACGCCACCAAATTCTCGTCGGGCAGCTCGAAGACAGTGTTGGCGATCATCGTCTCCGTAGCCCGGCAAGTTTTCAAGAGAAGCTCTCTGTTCGTCCTCTCCCGGTTTTTCGGCCACCTGCACTTGAAGACGTACTTGCCGACGATGGCGTCCTCCCTGGGCGATGGTAACATTGTGAGTTACCTATTGGTTGCCGTGTGTTCGACAAGGCATCAAAGAATTCACGCCTCACTTCAAGACTATGCCGAGCATGCGGGGCGTAGCAACAAATTGCCAGAAAGGAAGAAAGACCAACCAAATAACCAGAACGAAGGGGCCCCACTGCAAGGGCCCCCCTGGAAATGGAGGGCACGTCGGGGCCTTCGGGCAGGGTCGGGGTGGTCTGGTGGGCGGTGAGCTGCAGCGCATCGCCACGCCCCCCAGGAGCACGCGACGACGCCCGTGCCAGCCCCCCTCGGAGGTGGCCCTCCGATCGGGGGCCTCTCGGGACCGCCCCCCTTGGCCTCTGCGCGCTGCCGGGGGCGGGGGCGGGGAGGTCGCTGCCCCCTCCCTGCCCCCCGGGGGGGGGGGGGGCGGGCCCCCTGGGGCCTGGGCAGGACAGCTTCCCTCGCCCAAGGGATGGTGCCGTGTGGCATCCTCGGGGGACCTGGCCTGCCCCATCGCGGCCACGTCCGCGTCGAATCCGTGCCACTCGTCGGATCCGTGTCGAATCCGTGTCGAATCCGCGTCGGATCCACGCAGGATCCGCGTCGAGTCCGCATCGAGTCCGCATTCGGGCACCAGAAGAGACATCCATTTTGGGGGACAGGCGATGCCCCCCGAAGATGCAACGCAAACAGTGGAGTCGCGCAGCCAGCAACGCCCGCGGAATCCCGGTCCCCCTGGCTGCCGTGGTATCCGTCGCCGCTGGTCGGGGCGGTGGCGCCACGGGTCAGCCGCGACGGGCGGCGCCTCGCCGATCGCGACGGCACCAAGGCAGAGCACTGTGTCGTTGATGCAGGCAGGTGCATGCGCAGTCGAGTTAGGATCTTGCGCATGAACTTGTTGCGCCTCCGAGGTATGGGTGCAGTGCAGTTCAGGAGGGTGGAGCGTCTGGGGGGGCGGTGTCTCCACCAGGAACTAGCGGCGTCGGGAACGCCTGCGACGAGTACCACCGAGGGAGAGCTCCACAGCCTACAAGGCCGCACGGGCTAGGAGGAGCAGGAGGGTGAGGATTACGAGGGCTCGAGGGCTCGGGGTACGGCGAGCGGCATCGTCGAGGGGGCAAGAAGCACGAGCCCGAGGAGGAGCAAGAGGAGGAGGAGGAGGAGGAGGAGGAGGAGCAGGAGGAGGAGGCGGAGGAGGAGGAGGAGGAGGAAGAGGAGGTTCAGGATCCCCGCAAGCCCCAACAGAGGGGAGGAGGAGGGTCGAGTGAGGCGGAGGAGGATCGGAGGGAGGACAGAGGAGCAAGGAGGGAGGAGGGAGAGCGAGAGATAAAAAAAGGGAGAAGGAAAGAGGGAGGGTGAAGGGAGGGAGGAAGGAGAAGGAAGACGGAGGAAGGATGGAAGAGGAAGAGGAAGAGGAAGAGGAGGAGGAGGAGGAGGAGGAGGAGGAGGAGGGTGGAAAAGGAAGGAAGAGAAGGAGGAGGAGGAGGAGGAGGAGGAGGAGGAGGGTGGAAAAGGAAGGAGGAGGAGGAAGGGGAGGGAGGAGGAGGAGGAGGACGAAGAGCAGCAGAAGCAGGCGTTGGAGGAAGAGCGGGAAGAGCAGAGCCAGAGCGGCTGCCTCGTGGGACTCGTGGGAGGCGGCTCCGGGCCCTCCGGGGGCGCCACCTCGCACTCATCGCTGGCTGCCGCCATGCTGCACAGATCCCAGCAGACCCCTGCATGGGCCGCCTGGGCCTCAAGAGGCATGGCGCGCGCAGGAGGAGGAAGAGGAGATGGAGGAGAAGAAGGCGGAGCAACAGCAGCATCTGCACACTCGCGTAGCAGTATTCACACTTCTTCGTTTTTTACCGTCCAGCGAAGCCCAGTGGCATCGTAGCAGTATTCACACGTTCCGCCCCCCACTTCTCCCCCCCTGCAAGCAGTAGCAGCGGCAGCAGCGGCGGCAAATGACCGGAAACGGAAAATGCTCATGCATCGGGCGCACGCTGACATTGGATATCCGGGATCCATGGACCTGGCGCGCGGACGTCAGATCCATCGATCGGGCAAAGCACCCCAGACACACGAGGCCAGTGCCGCCTCAGTTGGCCGATTCCGGAGACCCTGAAGCCAAAAACGATGCCATCTCTTGGGGGGGACGACGCTTGTTTCCGCAGGCTTCCGCCGAGCTTCTGCCGGCGGAGCCGCCGCCGCCCTTCAGCCGCCCTCCGCTGCGGAAGCGCTGGCAACTCACTCGATCCTCAAAGAGGCCTCAAAAACCGCCAGGACGGCCAAGGAGTCCTCCAAAACAGAGCAAGGGTTTCCACCAGAAGGGGGATTCCCAGAGACTCCGCCAGAGATGTCGCCAGAGATTTCGCCAGGGGGATCTGAATCGGAGATCTGAGGGAGCCCCAGCACTGCGACCAGAGATTATGGGGAGAAGTTCGCAGCATTTTTGGCCAGAATCGTTGCGGACATCAAGGACACGCACACCCGATCTAACCCAAGAGGCCCCAGCTTGCGTCCGGCGGGGCCCGACAAAACACCTAAGGGGGTCCTCAAAAGAGGACGCAGACGAGAAGCACAAGTAAACAATAGTGCGATGGAGTGCGTCTCACTCTCGACACGTTTCAGCCCAATGTGGCTTCAGGGTGGCGTCGCAAGGCTCCACGACGGCTCGGCATAGGTCGAAATAGAGAGAGGGAAAGGGACAGAGGGACAGAGAGACAGAAGGACACAGGGACAGAACGACAAAGAGACGAAGGTAGAACAACGCGACAAGAGAAAACGACGGCCCAAGAGGCGCCCAAGACAGCCCGCGAGGGCCAAACAAGACCCGAAGAGGGCCCTTCGAGGCAAAATCCGCTGATTCCGCCTGGATGTTTGACGGATTCGGGAAAAGCTTGGCGCCACCGCCTCTGCGGGCTTCCGGCCGCCCAGGGCGGGCCTCCTGAGCCCCCAGGTCGGCCCAATAGGCCCCCAGGGCGGCCCCCAGACGGCCCAAGAAGACCCCAGGGCGGCCCAACGGGCCTCCCACGGGCGGCAGAGGCCCCGAAGAGCGAGCCCAAGAGGAGGAGTCCAAACTCGCTCGTCGAGCATGCCCCACGAGACTGCACCCCGAGCCCGCCAGCAGACCCCCGAAAAGCCCCCGAAGGGCTCCCGAATGCCCAGAAATCTGCCACGAGAGGCCTCCAGAGGGCCCCAGGAGGTCACAAAAATGCATCGAAGAAGCCCCCGAGAGGCCTTCGAAGAGACCGAGAAGCCTCCCAAAGAGGCATCTGGTCCGCTGCCGCCAGAAGCCCCCGAGAGGCCTCCGAAGAGACCCCAAGAAGCCTCCCACAGAGGCGTCTGGTCCACGACCCAGTTTGGTCGCAAGAGTGCCCCGAATTGCCATCGAGGACCTCACAAACATTTCCATGTTGCCACGATCACTCCAACACATCCCAAATCGCTGCGACGACCAGACGGGCATGCTGCAACGATGACACTGCACGGGCCGGCGAAAAGAGCGACGCGATTGAATATAGAGGCCAGGAAAGAGGAGATGCGGAGGAGGGGGAGGAGGACGCGAACGACAACGCGGGCGAGAATGCCGAGCTGCTACCCATCGCAACGAATGGACGACCAATGTACGCTCGCACTCCGGAGCGCTGGGCCAGCTAGACGACCGACGCAGGCTTCCCACGCCTCCTCGGATCGCACTCCCCTTCGTCCACACACTTGGCTTCTGATCACGCCCATCTACGTCGGCCAAGCAAGGGCAGCCATCGACGAAACGCGGCACGATCGCCGTCCCCCTCCTCCTGCTCGCCCCTCCCCGCCCAAGGGTCTCCTCGAGTCTCCGGGGGCCGATGGGAGGCCTCCAGTGGTCGCCGAGGGCCCCCTGGAGGCCCCCTGAGGTCCCCGGAAGCTTTCGAAGGTCTTCTGAAGCCAAAAAACGACGCCAACACACACGCCGTATCTGCGGGCAGCACTGTGCGCGGCAACATGGCCGTGATAGTCGGTGCGACCCGCAGCAGAGTGAGCGAGAAGGAAAGACGGACCAGGAGAAGCCGCGACCAGGGCGGGCAAAAACCCAAACACGCACACGCACACACACACACGCACACACACACACACACACACACACACACACACACTTTGGCGGTATCAGTATCGTTTATCGGACCCCCATCCCCATCCCCATCCTCTTCGAGACCCCACCAATTTACCCCCCAGTTGGGGACACACCCCTCGAAACCCAAAGGGAACAACCTATCTCCCCATCTAGGGGAGTAAATCGACCAGAGGGGCCCAGGCCACGCCGCTGGGGATGGGGATCGGCTATAAACGATACTCACGGCAGCGGCCTCGCACGCAGCGACGAGGCGTAGAAAGTGCACCCGTGCGAAGCCGTGCGCGCGACGGCCGGGCCCTCCGCCCCGCTGGGGTGCCAGGGCACTGGCACGGGCAATGCGGACATGGATACGGCAGGAAGGGTGCACGCAAGACGAAGGAAGAACTCTGGGGAGATCCACAGGCACCGATGCCGCTGCTCCCCGGACCTCTCCCAGGGGCGCGCTCCGACCAGGATCTCGGGGCGAATGCGACGGTGGCGACGAGGGCCTCCGCGAGGAGGCCCAAGGAGGGGAAAGCGAGGAAAGGGTAGAGGTACGGGTACCTTTTCCTCCTTCGTTAAGGCCCAGTAAGACGACCGGCGTGCTGACCCCCCCCCCTTCGCGAAAAGAGGTGCGTCGCGCACTCGTCGCCCGTGCGCCGCCCGTGCGCCGGCCGCCGAAAAGGCCAGCCGTCCTCTCGAACGTGCACGTCGCCCTCGCAAGGGGGCAATTTGGTGAGTGCGTCGCCAGCGCGGCGGACACCCACGGGGCGTGGCAGCCGGCAGCATGGAGAGCGGAGAGCGCCACAGGGCCGTCTGGGCGTGGAGAGCGCGGAGGGCCACGCACAGTCGCGGGGCTGCCCGCACGGCGGCAGGAGGTGAGCGAGCACCGTGTCGGTTGGCCGTGGGCGCGAGAAGAGAGTGAGGCGGCCAGGCGGGATGATGAGGATGATGATGATGAGGATGATGATGATGAGGATGAGGATGAGGATTTTTCCTCGACGTTAGGACCAACATCTGATATAAAGATATGGCGTACTATGAAACCAGACTTCAAAGATCCGTCGCAGAGAGCCAAATGTCTCGCGTTGCCCCGCGTGGGCCGCGCTGCCAGGGTGCTACGCAGAGGGGCCTCCTGCGCAGCGCATGCCTAGCAACGTGCAATGCTAGCTGAAAAGATGCTCGGCCGCTTCGTCTTCGGCGATTGTATCGAACTCAGGTGGGGCCTCCACCCCGAATAGCTCCTGCGATGGCACGGCAGGAGGGTGGGGTGGAGGCACGACGGAGGAGGGGGGGCACATGACCGTGACCGTGCTGATGCTGGCAGGGAGGTCTTCGCCTCGAACTAAATTGACACGGCGCTGAATCGCCTCCTCTCCGCTGATGCCTGCATTGCGCCATGCAGGCTCACTCTGGCAAAAAGATGGGCTCACTGCTCGAGGGTCTCCAGCCAGTGGCCGACCTCTTCCTCGAGCCAGCCCGCTGGGGCCACGCCTCTGCGGTGGACCGCTTGGCCCTCGGCCTCGAGGGCGCGGCTGATCAAGACTCGGCCCTCCCACATGGGCGCGCCGATCACCAGCTTCGTCTTGGTGTCGTCGTAGCACTTCTCCAGGCGCACGAAGGAGATGACGTCGAGGAGATCCTCCTTGCTGATCTCGGCCTCCGCCTCGATGTCCTCGGGCTCCGCTCGGAGCAGGTAGTTGCGAATGGCCCCCATTCATGGACCCGCCCACGTCGCACTTGTGCAATCCTCCCAAGGCCGCAAGCGCGAGGGACGGGGCTGGAGATCCTATCTCCTGCAGGCGTTTCTTGTCCTCTGGGGTGCCGCTCTTCCTGAGGGAGTCCAAGGTGTGCTTGTAGCCCTCGAGCTCCTGCGTGATGGCTATGATCACTGGATGCTCGTTGCTCATCGTGTAGGTGTCCGTGTTGATGCTGCTGTTCAGCCTGGTCTTGTGCGTCGTCTGGAGCAGCAGCTTCAGGGTCGACCGAAGCAAGTCCAGCAGGTTCTTGTCCTTGCTGCTCCAGGCCTTGGGGTTGTGAGTGCCGCGGCGCCCGCGGCGCCCTCCACGGCGGGCTGGGCGTCGGCTGGGCTGGTCGGTCTTCATATCCTTCTCGCCGTTGTCTCCCTCGTCCACCTCGATGGGCGTGGCTGCTGGCGCGGCTGCTCCCCCTTCCTCGGCTGGTGTTCGCGGTGATCGAGATCGCCTCTGCGGCGGCAGCGGCGGGCCTGGTGGGCGCGCAGCCGTTGTCGCCTTCTGACCTGCCGCGGCACTGGAGGCGGCGCCAGAGCCCTTCGAGCCCTGGGAGGAGTCCAGCGGGAGTCGCCACGACGCTCTCTGCTTGGGCGTCATCCCCTGGTCCAGGAGGTAGTGCAGGAAGAGTAGGCGTAGAGGAAACAGTAGCCACTCGAGGTGTCCCTTGAGGTGTTGCATGTACTTCTGCTGCTGAACGCTGTGCTGCTCGTAGCCGTCGAAGTGGTCGGTGTCTCGCTCTGATGCGAAGGTCGCTGTCCACGATGTGTTCCACCGACTGACGAATGGCAGCGCGTGCACCAGGGGTGTCCTCTATGGCAGGCGAGGAGCGGCAGCTGGATGGCGCGGGGCGCGGCGGGTGAGCACTCGGAGTGGCCGGGCGCATGGTAAGCCTTCTGATGGCAGGCTTGAGCATGGAACCCGATGGCGACGGTGGAACATGTCCTAGGACGTGAACTCGGAGTTGTTGCTGATCATGGTATTCATGTTGGCATGCATGGTCCAAAGCGTAGTCTTGTCAAGGACATGTGGTACGTGTGGCTGGGGCCCAGGGGTATACCTGATGCGTAAGATCTGGAATGCATCTACCTGCTTGCCATGCTCGTCGTAAATGTCTAACTGCGTGATCTTGATTTGGGAGTGTAGTTTGGCACACAATACATTTGTTGTCGATCTGTAACGTAGTCAATGCCGCTGGCATACCGTGTCCTAGGCTCTTAGATTTGGTTTGATGTGTGGCGAGCTGTTTGAGCGTCCCGAACCGTTTCTGGCACCACTCGATGTTGCACACGAAGGGGCGGTTCGTCTCGTCATCGGCGTCCGTCTCGTCGCAAGTTGACGCCGAGGGGAGAGAGGAGGTGATCACGCTGGCCTCGGGGGGAGCCCACTGAGTCGTCCAATAGGAAGCCCTGAGAGCCTGAACGTCGCAGCTAAGAAAGGCCTCTCGAACCCACTCGTCATCCCACAGGTTTTTTACAACTCGAGGTTGCCACGCTTCCTGAAAGCTCTCGCCGATCGTGTGAGACGATCGGCACAGCAAATCGTCCGCGAGCTGTGTGGCCCACGGGTGCACGTTCGGGCCTGCGGAGATCTCACCCTGCGAATTGAGGGCGCCAGCGCTGACGGGGCGGTTGCTTATGGCCGCCTGCTGCTCGAACTTGCATCCTCCAAAAAAAAGAAGCGAGAAAGTGGCCATGATGAGCGTGCGATCGGATGATGCTCTGCCACCAACTGAGCCTGCGCACGAGTAGTTCGATGGCAGTCGGTGCAACTTGCCATTCAAGAAAAACTTGGCGGGTGGACAGGGATCGATGATTGTTGTACTCATCCTCCTTATGTGCCGCTCCTCTCATCATTGATCGTAGTTTACGGGCCAGCGAACTGTCGAGTCTGTGGAGCTCTCTGGGGGTCAGCACATAGCTATCGAGGCCCGACCAAACCCTCCCAGCGACATTGGACACGAACGCGAGCCGTTTAGCCTTCCAAGGTCCTCCAGAAAACCAATGGTCGCCCAGACGGCACCACCCAGTCTTTCCTGATTGGATGCGGGCCTCGACTTCACGACGATTATTGTTAGCGGCATGTCAATATCCCCCGAGATGAATCAAGTCCTGGACCGCGTTCCCAGAAATATTCCGTTCGGCCTCCTTCGTAGCCCCATGGGCGCCCAGTGAAACCAGGGTGTCCTGTTTACTGATGTTCCCCAGTGAAAGGACAGTGTACCTGGAACGGGTTTCCCTGGACCTGGGCCATCTCCTGGGGCCACTGCATAACTAATGGATAAAATGATGTCATGAAAAGTTCAGGCTCGTTTGAGTCGCCCATCCACCCTCCTGTCCCTGGTCGAAGAGCCATGATGGCATCAGACGCCTGCAGAAATACCACAGCCTCGTGTCGGTGCTGCTCAAGGAGGGGATGAAAATGCTCGTCGTCGCATCGGAGTGTGTGGGCTGCAACCAGTCGCTCGTGGGAGCCTGTCGCGAATGCGTTCCGCATGCCGTACGACTTAGCAAGAAAAGACATTCTGGCTGATCTCATCTTCCATATCGAAAGCTTAGCAATAAGCATGAGCGACTCGCGGCGGCGGGAATAAATGCCTCCGTAAGCCCACGGCGGTGGGTCGAATTGAGTTCCATACTGAATGAGTCCTAACTTAAGATACAATCGCAAAAAAATGGTCGAAACAGTGAAGTAAACGCACGCCTGCATGAATAGCCTGAATCACGTTGCCAGTGGGGCTCTTTCCTTTTTTTTGCCGATGGCGACCGCCTGGCTAGTGAAGGCCTGGGCGGGCAGGGATCCACATCGTTGGACGTGGGCAAGTAGTGCGACGAAAGTCTGGATGATGGTAGAGCTGACGCCGTGATCGATCACGAGCTTCCGTCGACTGGGTTGGTAGACTCGCTCGGCGAGCGGGTCCGCGCATTGATAGTCTGCAGTGTCATGTCCCATCCCTGCCCGTTGAACACCAGGGCGCGTCAAATACTGCGGGGCGAGGAGCATGATGGCGAGTTCGATGGGCCACGCCCAAGGTGGATTATAGCGCCTCCGTTTTCCCTCCACAGGTCGTTTCTGCAGATGGTCGAGCTCCTCCGCTGCTGCCTCGACGTCACGGAGCTCAGGGGCGCCGATGTGCCCCCCCACTGGTTAAATGTCATTTGATTGGGCCAGTAGTCGTGGAATAGATGTCGGGTCGTCGATATACATACTGACGCAGGCAGGCGCGGCAGAAACTCCCCCTTGAACGGCTGGTTGAGTAAGGGCGTCTGCGTATTCGGCTGCAGTGGGGCGCGTGGATGGCAGTGCAAGGTATGATCGTCGTCGCGGTCCCGTCCGTCGCCCCGCTCGGACGCACGTAAGATGTGCGACTCGGGAGAGGTCGCGAGTAGCCCACGCGTCGCGGATGTCCTGGTCGAGACTGACTTTCCACCAGTGGTCCATCCAGCGTTGGTGCGCTCGTAGTCGTCGTTGGATCTCGCGCAGGGCCGCATGGTTGAAGGGCAGCCGCCGAGCTCGATGGTCGGCACGTTCTTTAAGCAAGCGGAGGCGTTCAAGTCGAGCTTGTTGGTACCATTGTGGTTGTCCTCCTTCCTTTGTGTAACACTTGCGGCCGCATTCACGAATGATATGGGCGATGAGAGCGTTGTGGCGGGTCGGAAACTGATCCATCTTGACAACTCGGATGACCTCCCTGTGTTTGCTAATCTCGGCGTAGACGTCATTGAGAAAAGCAGCACGGTGGGCGCCCGTCTGGAGCCCAGCAGCGAGGAGGCCGAAGTCCCAGCGGATGTGGCTGTTCGTGGTGTTGGCGCCTCTGACAAGCATCTTGATCTGCATGATCATGGGGACGTGGTCGGCAACATGCAGTAGGCTACGTAGCTTGGCGTGGATCTTCCAATTCAGCTTCACGTATTGCACGACCTGCATGAGATTGTCGTAGCCGGTGAAGTAGCCGACGCGTGATCTAGCTTTGTTGGGCCCGTTGTAGGCGTTGCCCACGTCAATGTGCGTGTTGATGGCTGTCAGCTGATGGGTCAGCAGCTGGTCGTGAATAAAGCGTCCGAACTCAGCCTCGTCGCTGGCGTGGTAGCTGCCGATCGCACTGTCGGTATGGAGCTGTCGCTATCGTCGTCCTAGTCCTTGGTTGAGGTCTGTGAACAGGATGGGTGTGACGCGAGTGGGAGTGTCGGCGAGTGTCTGCAATACCCAGCCCCATAGTCGTCGGCATCCTGCTTTCCAGCGTTGGTGATGACCCGCTCCGTTCGGCCTTGGTGGGAACTATGCTACAATGAGTCGAAGACGGAGCTGGCCTCGGTGAAGCTCGACGGCGCCTGCGCGGCCCCGTAGGTCGGGTTGGGGGGGGGTAGTACTTTGACAATGTCTATATTTCGGAAGTGGCGCTTAGATACTGCGATGCTGCAGCCCGCTGAGCTATTCGCGTGGGCCCCCCGACCCCAGCCGAAGTGGACCCATGTATGGTGTAGGCTGCCCTCAAGATGGTGCGGGGCGTCGGTAGTGCGTTGTCGTACCTTGGTGCCTACGTACATCATGATCTGTATAGCACGGCACGTGTCGGAGATGTGGTCGAGACGTCCTGGAACCCCCTTGAGCGAGAACGGGTTCCATCCCAATATCGTGATGGCCTTCGTCGTGGCATGGTGTGGGCGTACGTCAGGGTCAGGGGGGCGTGGGGTTGGTTAGCCGTCCCGCTATGAAGATGGGACGGAGCCCCCCCCCATTTCCAAGAATAACACTGGGGGCAGGGGGCGTCGGGGAGGGTGGGAGAAGGCCAGGCGGAGAGGCGTCGGCGGAGAAGTAGGTGCGTCGTCGGGCTGGAAATTGATGATCAGGGCGTTCGTCGCAGGGGTCCCGTTCATGTCGAAAATCAATTCCAGGTGGCAATTCAGGGTCAGCGCGCACTTGTTCCACTGGTGGCAATTCATGGTCTGCGTGGTGTAATCCTGCATGTACTGGCCCTCCGTGCCCGTGATGATGTTGAAATTGACGCGCAGCGTCCAGAAATTCAAGACCAGCGTGTTGTAATCCTCCATGTGCTGGGCCTCTACGTTCGTGATGATGTTGAAATTGATGTTCAGCGTCCAGTGGTCCTTTGCGAACTGGGTGTGGAGGTGGTGGTGTTGATGCTGGGGTCGGGGCTGGGTGGCGGCTGTAGCGTGGGACTCGTGCGCGTCGTAGTGGTCCATGTAGGTCCCGTGCTGCAGCATCGGCGTTGTCGTCTGGCTGGTGGTCAGGTGCCATGCGTTCGTCCATGTTCAGCGAGCGGGGCCTGTAGCTCAGCAGGTGCGCGGCGCCCGCGCTCTGGAGCACATCCTTGGCGGCATGGCGGTCTGCGGGGTATCGTCAAAGAGGCCCTCTGCCTTTCGGGCAAGGCGAGAGGGCGGTGACTGGAGGCCGCTGCTCCTTCGATGGCCTGAGCCTCGGCGGCCTTTGAGGATGAGGATGAGGATGAGGATAGGGATGAGGATGAGGATGATGATGATGATGAGCATCATCCTCATCATCAACAACAACCACATCATCATCACCATCACCGTCATCATCATCACCATCATCATCATCATCATCACCATCACCATCACCATCACCATCACCATCACCATCAGCATCCGCATCAGCATCAGCATCATCATCATCATCATCATCATCATCATCATCATCATCATCATCATCAGCATCAGCATCAGCATCAGCATCAGCATCATCATCAGCATCATCATCATCGCCGAAGTGGCCAAAGGCGCAGTCACAAAAGGAGGCCGAAGCTGGCGCGGGCCCAACGCCAGAAGGCGGCAGCCCCGGGCCCATTGCCGAGCCTGCCTGCCTTGAGACACACGCGCACGCGCACACGCACACACACGCTCGCACTTTCGTCCTCCAGGAGGAGAGGTGGCGGCACACCGCCGCGCGAAGCGCGCCGAGCCTGGACACGCCCAGGCAAATGTACGCCTGGCGCGTGGCACTCCTCCTCCTCCTCCTCCTCCTCCTCCTCCTCCTCCTCCTCCTCCTCCACATGGGAAGACTTGGCAGAGACAATCGCTTGCAGAGAAGCACGGGGCGCGCACACGTGGAAGGTGCCAGAGCCACCATGCAGAAGCAGGGGGATGGCCCAGCAGCGCCGAGCGGTCGGTGGGCAAGGGCTGGGGAGAAGCGGGTAGAGCAGGCAGCGTGCGGTGAGGGCGCGAAGTGAACCACACACACACACACGCAAGCAAGCAAGCAAGCAGGCAGGCAAACAAGCAAGCAAGCAAGCAAGCAAACAAGCAAACAAACAAACAAACAAACAAGCAAGCAAACGAGCAAACAAGCAAACAAGCAAACAAGCAGACAAGCAAACGAGCAAACAAACAAGACAAGCAGACAGACGAGGGGCCGACCGCGAACACACCGGGAGCGCCAGAGGAGCGCGCGCGGAGCGGCCGGCCGCCCCCGAGCGGCCCCGCCGCAAAGTGCGCGCCGTCGTAGAGGAAGGGCACGGCGGCGGCCCCGAAGCGCCCGAAGACCATGCAGAAGGCGAGGCCCGTGGCTCGGCAGGTGGTGGGGTAGCACTCCTAAGGGGGGCGCTGGCCGGGGGCCGGAGGGAGCCTGGCCAAGGCTGGAGAGGATACTAAAGGGGCCGAACTCTATATACACCGACGCTTGTGCTGGCCCCGCACGGAAGTTCGCACAGGGAAGCAGATCCTGGCATACGGGATCCTGGTGTATGCATGTTTCGTTGCTTCCCCGGGAACAGCGGGTACAAAAAGTATACACCACGCCACCCCGACGTCGTCCCCGACCCTCACAAAGTCCTGGGATTGATAAACAGCCAACCACTGGCAATGCATATACATGTGTATATATATGCATATACATATGTTCCAATTTCCGAAATACGGTCAGGAACTTCTGGATAGCGTGTCGCCTCGGCGGCCCCGGCGGCACGCTGTGCCTTGCACGAGGACGGCGTGTCGCTGCGCTCCGCGTGGCGGGAGGTCGGGCCAATGCCTGGGACGCTGAGGCCTCGGGGCCGGGAAGCGGACAACGTGTCGCGCCGAAGCGTGGGCCGGAGCTGGCGGAGCGCCACGCTGTCCCAAGGTTCCCGACCGTAGAGTAGACTCGCCATCGCTCGGACGTCCATTCCCTGTGCTTTTTTCGGTTTCGTGCGTGGTTTTTTGGCCAAATGATCAAGGATGCTCTTCGATGGTCCTCGCCGAAGAAAAAATGCACACGTCCGAGCGATGCCAAGCCGAAGCGTGGGCCAGAACTGGCGGATCGTCACGCTGACCCAAAGTTCCCGACCGTAGAGTAGAGGGGCTGGCCCAGCCACTCACTTCCCAGGGGAGAGAAAACTACGCATGCCGCCACTCCCCAGACCTCTCCTGGGGTGCACTCCGACCAGGAGTTTCGAGCAGAAGCCAGCCGTGGCGACGAGGGGTCTCCAGGACGAGCAGCGGCATCGGTACCCAGACCCCCGACGTCGTGACTTTTTCACAACGTCGACCCCCTCCTGAGGTCTGGACCCCTTCCACAGGACCGGCTTTTCGTCCCGAGTCGTTTATTGACGGTCCCGAGGCCCGGCGAGGGCCCCTGGAGGCCGAAAAAAACGAAAAATCTCCCGTCGCGATTTTGCGCACAACGCGAGGGGGTCTGGGTACCCCTTCCTGCCCTGATGTTGTCCAACTCCCTTGTAATTTTCCGTGCAGTCAAGACGTGGCCACGAGATTGTGGGTCGAGAACAGGCGCCCTCTCGCCGAAGGCTCACCGGGCCCCTCGTGGGGCTGCCCCAAAAAACAGCGAGGACCACTCCAGCATGGAAAGCCCAGGCACGAAGAACCCTCCAGAGCTAGGAGCAGGGGGAGAAGGAGGAGGAGGAGGAGGAGGAGGAGGAGGAGGAGAGGAGGAGGAGGAGGAGGAGGAGAGGGGGAGGGAGGAGGCAGAGGAGGGGGGGAGGAGGGGAGAGGAGGGAGGAGGGGGAGGGGGAGGAGGAGGAGAGGAGAGGAGGAGGAGGAGGATGAGGGAGGAGGAGGGGAGGAGGAGAGGAGGAGGAGGAGGAGGGGAGGAGGGGAGGAGGAGGAGGGGAGGAGGGGAGGAGGAGGAGGAGGAGGAGGGAGGAGGAGGAGGAGGAGGAGGAGGAGGAGGAGGGAGGAGAGGAGGAGGAGGAGGAGGATGGCGAGGGGCAGAGGGGCAACGACATTGCGGGGAAGGCTCAGAGGGGGAAACGTCTACTCCGAATCGGCGAAACATCGCCGACAGGGTGGCGACAGGCCGCCGACAGCGGCTCCCAACGGTCCTGGGCGACGTGGGCTACCGAGCCCCTATCGGCGATCTACGGCCCATCAATGGCGATTGGGGGTCGATGTACCGCCCCCTGAGCCTGTCCCCCCCCGAGGACGTTGCCCCTGAGAACACGCGACCTAGACCTCCCACGTCCAGGGAAAAACTCAGGACGGAGGGCGTTCTCGATGTTCGGCCTGCCATTTCGGGCTCCAAGACTGTCAAGAGACGGCCCTGGCTGAGAAAAACTTGCCCTGGAGGGGGGGAAGAGGGGGGGCCAAACCTCCAGGGACATCGCGTCGAAACAAAAACGCATCATCGGATGTCTGAGGACGACGGACGACGACTTTTATAATTTGGAAGTTTCGGACGTGTTTCTGCAAGCTCTTGCCGCCACGGCTGGACGCGACTCGGAAAAACTGTCCAGGCTGGGCCTTGGGAAAGGTCCGCGGGTGGGCTTTTGAACGGTTGGGTGTCTCTGGCGGGTGGGCTTTTCAACGGTTGGGCGTCTCTGACAATTCTCGTCGCCACGGCTAGTCGCGGCTGAGAAGCCCGTCTTGCATGGACCCCGGGAGGGCCCCGTCTGGGGACGGGAGATTGAACGGTTGGGCGATCCTGGAGGTTGTCGTCGCCACGGCTAGACGCGGCTCCGAAAACTGGCCAGGATGGGCCCCGGCGGGGCCCTAGCCCAGGTGTGGTCCTTTGAGCGGCTTCGGTGTCTGGACCACCCCAACTGGAAGACTCAAATTTCGGATTGGAGGGTGGGGTACTCATTGCGGCCCGCGCGAGAAGGCAGACCTAGACCCTGCTGCCAGTGCTCAGTGCTCAGAGGTGAAAAATGTACCCGTGCCTCTACTTCTCCTCCTCCTCCTCCTCCACCTCCTCCTCCTCCTCCTCCTCCTCCTCCTCCTCCTCCTCCGCCTCCTCCTCCTCCTCCTCCTCCTCCTCCTCCTCCTCCTCCTCCTCCTCCGATCTGACTTCTTCAACCCGCGGCCGTAGAGAGCCCTTCCCCAGGGGCGCAGTTTTGCGCCCCAGATCCATGTCCTGCTGGCCCCGGGGCCCGGCCACGGGCCCCCGAGGCCGAGCTGCAGGAAGGCCGCTCGGACTGAAAGATGAAAGCGTCGGAGATCTGCTCCTCCTCCTACTCCTCCTCCTCCTCCTCCTCCTCCTCCTCTCTCTCCTCCTCTCCTCCTCTCCTTCCTCCTCCTCTCCTCCTCCTCCTCCTCCCTCCTCCTCCTCCTCCTCCTCCTCACCTCCTCCTCCTCATCCTCCTCCTTCCTCCTGCTCCACCTCCTCCTCCTCCTCCTCTCTCCACCTCCTCCTCCTCCTCCTCATCCTCCTCCTCCTCATCCTCCTCCTCCTCGTCCTCCTGCTCCTCCTCCTCCTGCTCCTCCTCCTCCTCCACCTCCTCCTCCTCCTCCCGGGGAGAGGGGGGGCTTCCAGGCAATGGGGGCCAGGCGCCCTGGTCACAGGGCAGGATCGGTCCGCATCGAATCGAGAATTCGGATCGAGTCTCGGATGGCACATCGCGGTGGGTGGTGGTCAGGCACCTGCGACGACTGGATGGCCTCGTGCATTGCAGCCCTATCTGCGCACGTCGCCTCCAGCCTGTGGGCACGGCGGCCCCTGGCGGAGATGCCGACTGACGTCCAGCAGCAAACGCGGAGCGTCTGCGGCATCCTCTGGTCCTCGACCTGGCATGGTCGTGACCTCATACGTCGAATCCGACAACTATGGCACCATGCTGGACGCGCCTCCCTCTCGTTGGACGGTGCACTCTCCATGCGCGCCAAGGCCGCCTGGCCTAGATCGCCATGGCGCGGCAGAGCTACGACGCCACCAACGGCGCCACGGCACTTCGGAGGCAGCAGGGGTCCCAGACATAAACCGTCCTGGTTGTTTCTACATGCGGACCCCGGAAGCCCAGACCCTCTCCCCGCGGCCCGCGTTTCATCCCGAGCCGGTTTTTGACGGTCCTGGGGCCCGGCGAGGGCCCCCGAAGGCCTGTAATTGGAGCACAACC
>CAUYUJ010019417.1:105053-113214 GCA_963575745.1 Prorocentrum cordatum
CCATAATCAGCATCATGATCGTCATCATCCGCATCATCAGCATCATCAGCATCACCATCATCATTGCCATCAGCATCAGCATCATCATCACCCCTATCATCTCAATGGTCTGCATCATCATCAGTATCGTCATCATCCGCATCATCATCATCATCATCACCATCATCATCATCACCACCATCAGTCCCATTACCATTACCATAAGCATAAGCATCATAACTATCCCAAGAATCATGATCATGCTTGCCATCATCCACATCAGTATCACCTCCATTATCATCATCATCATCATCAGCAGCATCATCATCATCATCATCACCACCACCACCACCACCACCACCACCATCATCATCATCATCATCATCATCATCATCATCATCAATCATCGACAGCATCATCATCACCATCACCATTGCTATCAGCATACGCAACATCATCACCATCATCATCAGCATCATCATGATCGTCATCATCCGCATCAGCATCCGCATCGTCATCATCACCATCATCATTACCATCAGCCTAGGCATCATCATTGTCATCATCATAATCACCTTCATAATCATCATCACCAACATCATCATCATCACCATGACCATCATTGCCATAACCATAAGCATCATCATCATCATCATCCCAAGAATCATCATCATGATCGTCATCGTCCGCATCATCATCATGACAATCAGCATCATTATCAACACCACCTTCAGTGTCATCAGCATAAACATCGTCAACATCATCAGAACGGTAATCATTAGCATGATTGTCATCATCCGCATCATCATTATCATCACCATCATCATCACTGTCACGACCACCATTGCCATCAGTATAAGCATCACCATCATCATCATCATCATCATCATCATCATCATCAGCATCGTGATCGTCGTCATGATCGCCATCATCCACATCATCATCAACATCACCATCATCATCATCATCATCATCATCATCAAAATAATCATCAATGCCATCAGCATAATCATCGTCATAATCAACATCATCATGTCCATTATCATCATCATGATCGTCATCGTCCGCATCATCATCATCATCATCATCATCATCATCAGCATCATCATCATCATCACCCCAGCCTCCTCCTCCTCCTCCTCCTCCTCCTCCTACTCATCATCATTATCATCATCATCCTCGTCCTCATCATCATCCTCGTCCTCATCCTCGATCGTTGTCCTGCGCCCCCGGGCCTCCTCGACTCCCTGGCCCCGCCCCTGCTCGCGCGCGGGGCCGAGCTCCAGCAGGTAGAGGTAGACGACCTCGGGAGACTCGACCCCCCGGGATTGCTCGTCCTCATCATCATCATCATCATCATCATCATCATCATCATCACCACCATCATCATCACCATCATCACCATCATCATCATCATAACCATCATCATCAGCATCCTCATCATCATCATCATCATCATCGTCATCATCATCATCATCATCATCATCATCATCATCATCAGCATCCTCATCCTCATCATCGTCGTCGTCATCGTCATCAGCAGCAGCAGCATCAGCAGCAGCATCGTCCTTCATCCTCATCCTGCTCATCCTCCTCCTCCTCCTCCGGGTCTGGGGCCTCGTCCTCAGCCCGACTGAGTTGGCTCGATCGCCCGCCACTTCCCGCCGCGAACCCGCGCGCAGGATCGGGCTTCCGGGGGAGGCGGCGATGTAGCCCGTTGCGAGGAAGAGCTTCACGCTGAGCACCTCTCGGTGGAACGCAGAAGGAAATACCAGTACTATGCGTCCTCCATGGAGGCGTGCGCCAAATCAGACCATTTTGCACAACCAGATGGTAAATAATATGTCGGCTCTCGGTGGAACGCAGAAGGACATATTAGTACTACGCGTCCTCCATGGAGGCGTGCGTCAAATCAGACCACATAGCACAACCAGATCGGTAAATAACAAGTCGGTACTCGAGCGGCGTGGCCAGAGAGCGCTCGCCACGGAGCTTACATCACAGAAGATTCCTGAGCGCGCGCGTGGCCCCTGCAGGGCCAACACGCACACACAGTACTAGCATGGTTGAGCGGTGCCAGTGCTCCACTACGGCAGATGCTCGCATCGCTGACAAACACTACACGTCGGTCGGAAGAAGTAGGTCGAATCATGAAGTAGGATGGCGGATATAGTGGATTGGGTCCAGGTCCTCCTAGAGAACAACAAAACACAGCAAAAGCATGTCGATTCTTGAAGTATGAAGGCGCTTGAAGTAGATCGGGATCTGGGAATCCAAAAATACCTACTTTCGACGACCGGCGTGTACGGTGAACGTTTGGCCGTGTTCGGCATCTGGGGGCCGCATAGCTGGGCCCCGGGGCCGAAAACACAAACATGCTCGCGACAGGAAGGAACGGCCCAGGGGAGAGGGTCGGAACTTCCTGGACGCCGCACTGGAAAAACATCACGGCATCGGACGTCTGGCACGGCTGGGCCAAAGGAACGGCGGGGCGCTTCAGGCCACGGCGAGCCTCGGCCGCGAGGCGAGCGGCCCAGCAGCCGCAGAGCCCCCCGCTGAGCCCGGAGCTGCCCGTCCGCGTCGCGGCAGCAGAGGGGGCGTGGCAGGAGCGGGGGCGCTCGCCACCTGCGGCCTTTTCGGGGCGGTGGCCGCGGGAACACGCCGGGCGGGGGGCCGGGCCCTTCCGGGGGCCCCACCTCTGGCCGAGATCACCGCGTCCCCCCAAACACGCCGACAGCACCACAAGAATAAGAATAGGAATAATAATAATACTAACAATACTACTAATAATAATAATATAAATAATAATAATAATAATAATAATAATAATAATAATAATAATAATAATAATAATAACAATAATAATAATCGTAATAATAATAAACAATAATAATAATAATAAGAATAATAATAAGAATAATAAAAATATAAATAAGAATATTGATAAAAACAAAAATCACATTAATAATAATACCAATACTTTTTTGTAATATATATATATAATGATAATAACCATCAGAAAATAATACATCAGAGATCTGGGGCGCACGTGTGCCGACCTGTCTGAACTTCTCGGGGCGCCCAGAGAGTCCGCAATGCCACCAGGCCACGGGAATCGAAAAGCGTGGAGGCAAGTCGTCTCCTCATACATGTGGTACGCCAACTGCTTCTTCAATTCTCTTACGCGTGTTCCACGTGCATTGCAGGACCTCTAGCGTGGTGTCGTTTTCTCCGACAGAGCCGGGCGCAATTCCGTACACACCGTGACCGACTGACTAGCATCAACAGATAACTCCGGGAACTCAGTGTGGGCCGCCCGCGGTTGCGGCTGCCCGCAACCACAACGGTAACCACACCTTAACCCTCAACTGGGCAACACGTTCGGGCCGCGGGAACTAAAGACCTCCTGGGTGCGGTCCGAGAAGATGTGGTCGGAAGATCGCGCCAAATCGCCGATGCACTGGCGCTAGTGATGCACCTTCGCCGTCGGCGTGGAGAAAACCGGGCCCCACATCGAACCGCATCGGCGATGCATCGGCGACGCGGCGCAATCCTCCAACCCCATCTATTCGGACCCCATCTGGGAGGCCCAAAAGAAACGCTCCCGCGACCGCAGCAGGGCACCTGGGCCGCGGGCGCCATCGGCCGCACCAGCAGCCAGGCGGCACACGTTTCGGGCCGCGGGCACCCGCAGCCGCAAAGGGGGCAGCATATTCGGCGCCACGGAGAAGGCGCGCCACCGCATCCGCAGCCGCAGCAAGGCAACACACTTTAGGTCGCGGGCGGGCGCAACCGCAACGGCAACCGCAACCACACAACACGTTCCGGGCCGAGGGCACCCGCAACCGCGACCGCAAGCGCCACCGCAACCAGGGAGCACATTCTGAGCCGCAGGCGCCCGCAGCCGCGATCGCAACACGACACGCAACCGCGCCACCGTGCGACGCATGCTGGGCCGCTGGCGCCCGCAGCACGACCCGCAACCGCAGGAGGGCAACCGACGTAGGCCGCGAGCACCCGCAGCCGCAAGCAGGGAGATCACTCTGGGCCGAGGGCCGGCTGCCACCGCACCCACAACCGGGCAACGGTGCCGCGGGCGCCCGCAACGGGGCCTGCAGACGCACCCGCAACCGACCAGGACATTTTGGGCCGCGGGCGCCCGCAGCCGCAGCTGCAGCAGCAGCCGAGGCAGGTCCCAAGAATATGCACCACCGAGGCCTCCACTCCCCCTCCCTCCCTCACCTTCCTCTTCCCCTCCGCTCTCCCGGGAGAGGGAGGGGGTGAGGGAGGTGGTGGTGGCGTATATTTCTGGCCCCCGCAACCGAGCAGCAGATACTTGAGCCGCTGGCGCCCGCAGCGGGACCCGCAACGGCAACCAGCCAACGCATTTTGGACCGCGGGCGCCCGCAGGCCCTCCCCGAAGCCGCAACCACCACCAGTGGGGCCGCCCCAACCGCCACCGTGCGACCCATGCTGGCCGCCAGCCTCTGCGGGCCCTCTCCGGCCACCCCCCTCCGCAACGCTAACCCGCAGGCGCAACGGGCAGCACGGGATCCAGGCGGCAGGACCCGAGAGCTGCCCCCGCACCCGCAGCCTCCGGCCGCGGGCGCCCGCCACCGCGCCCGCAGCCGCACACGGACAAAACACATCTTTGGCCGCGGGCACCCGACACCGCACCCGCAACCGTTCCTGGGCATCATCATGGTCACCACCATCGTCGACATCATCGTCATCGCCATCACCGCCATGGTCGTCCACATCCGCACCCCGAAACGCCACTCTCGCCATCACAAGCATTGCCATCACCGCCGTCATGTGCACCTTCGCCACCGCCATCATAAGTATGTCCACTGTGACTATGGCCCCTGCTGGCCGAAACAAGCGGCCCCCGGACGTGGCCCGAGGTGATCCGACGAGACACTGCAGCGGGGGAATCTCCATTACAAGATGCTGACTTTGCTTGCCAGGCGCAGGGGCTCTCCACAGGTTTTCGTCGCGGGTAGCTTTTGTTGACGGGCCTGAGGGTGGTAGGGGCCCCTGGAGGCCCAAATCACAGGGAAAAAGTTGCGTCTCGATGTTTCGTGGCGCTGCATGTCTGAGGACGAAGGCGACGACGTCGACGACAACGAAGCCCAAACCCGTGTTAACGCGCACACGTCTGGCCAAGCACAGAAATTCTGGCCCATCCCAAACGACTCGTAACACCTCCTCACCAAGAACAATATGGCTGGGCACGCTTGCTGATTCAAGAGGCATCGCGTCGTCGATGCAGGGCCCATCATGGCATCGAAACTTGCCCTTGCTATCAGGCCGCGTTCCTCCAGCACAAGCAACCGCACGCTCGCACGACTGGCCAAGCTTACCTTCGCCCGTGGGCTCTCACCGCATGCATGAGCAAAGATGCGCGTTCTGCGAAACATGAGCCACAATAAGAATATAGATTAATACCATGTTGGGTCAGGCCTTATTGAAAAACACAGCTTAACAATTTCGACACGCTCCGCATTCACGACCGGCCAAATGGCACCCTGGAAACGCGAAGCTGCCGAACCCCATTCGGTATCGAGGTGCTGAAGCTAAGAAGCATGCACAACGCGTGACACGTAGATGGCATCAGCACCAAACCTTTGGACTGTCTCCAACAAGTCAACAGCAGACGCGTTACAGATCGAATGTGCGCGGCAATCTGCGAGCCAGTGCCACACCTTAGCGACGAAAAGAAACCAGTCTTACGCGAGATGCCCTAGCGACCTTACGCGGTGGCTTACGCAGGCCGCCGGCGCGGCACGCCACATTGGAGACGAGGGCGCTTACGCGCAACCTTACGCGGGCAGCTTACGCGGGCAATGTCGGCGCAGACGACCCCATTTTCTGGCGCCGCTCACATGATCCTGGACGCTTTCAGGGGCAACCCTGTGAAAGATATCACACTCGAGCCCAACAGGTGCTGGCAGACTTGTTTCGTCGCGGAGCTGGCGCTCGCGCAGATCGGCAGGGCGGGCACCAGGGCTACCGTGCAGCAACGTCGGTGCACTGCAGGAAGAGAAGAGGGAGGACGAGCGGCGGCCACGAGAAAGAGCCTCGACACACTTTTTTACATCGCAGCGCGGCAGAGGCAGTCCGCACGCACCCTCGGGCAAGCTGGGTAACGGCATCGCTGCTTGTCCGGGACCTCGAGACACACACACACACACACATACCGAGTGGGCGGCAACGAGGCGGCAACTGGGCGGCAACGGGCGGCGACGCGACAAAATCTCGACACACACACACACACACACACACACACACACACATACACACCACGTGGGCGGCAGCGAGGCGGCAACTGGGCGGCAACGGGCGGCGGCGCGGCGAAACCTCGGCACCGAGGCGGCAACGAGGCGGCAACGGGCGGCGACGCGGCGAAACCTCGACACACACGCACACACACACACACACACCACGTGGGCGGCAACGACGCGGCACCGCGGCAGCCACGCGGCGAAGCCTCGACACGCCCGACCAATTCCCAAAGGACACGAGCGAGGAGGCCCCCGAAGTGCCAGCACTGTCCCCAGACCCCTGACATCGTGATCGTTTCACAACGTCGACCCCCAGAGGTCTCGACCCCTTCCCCGGGACCGGTTTCTCGTCCCGAGTCGTTTTCGGATGGTCCCGAAGCCTGGTGAGGGCTACCGGGAGGCCGAAAATTGCAAAAACTCCCGTCGTGAATATAAAAAACGGGGGGGTCTGGGTTGGGGGAAAACCACAGCGCCGAAGGTCCAGGTACAGATGCGGTGTCGCTGGCCCTGGCACGTCCTCCTGCCACCGTCGAGGGCCAGCGATTACGCGGAAAAGAGGAGAAAGACGGGGAGGACGAGGAGGAAGAGGAAGAGGAGGAGGAGGCGCAGAAGAAGGAGGAGAAGGATGAAGGAGGAGGCGGGGGAGGGAGAAGGGGGAAAGGAAGAGCAGGAGCAGAAGCAGCAGCAGGACGAAAAGGAGGAGGAGGAGGAGGAGGAGGAGAAAGACGTGGAGGAGGAGGAGGAGGAGGAGGAGAGGATGTGCAGGAGAGGAGAAGCATGAACGAGGAGGGGAAGAAAGACGGGGAGGAGGGGGAGGAAGAGGAGGAGGAGGAGGAGGAGGAGGAGGAGCAGGAGGAGGAGGAGGAGGAGCAGGAGGGGAAGGAGGAGGAGGAGGAGGGGAGAAAGACGGGGAGGAGGAGGAGGAGGAGGAGGAGGAGGAGGAGATGAAGGAAGAAAGGGAGGGCTGGTACGAGAGGGAGGAGGGGCAGAAGGAGGAGAAGGGGGATGCTTTGTCCACCGACGGCAGCGTAATCTAATCCGGATGCCCCAATGGCTGCCTCTCGACGCGTGCCGCCGAGGATGTGTGAAACGGGCAGGGAGAAGCAGAGCAGGGTAGGGCGCGGGCAGGGAAAGGAGACTCATGCGTTGTGTGCGGGATCCTCGTGGTCCAGCCAGCCACTTATATAAACAGCACCACGGCAGCCGGGAGGCGAAGTGGGCGACCAAGGAAGTGAGGAGACAAGAAGGAGGAGGACGAGGATACGACGCTATAGGGAAATGTCGCGCGGAGCACTGACATACACCTTAAATCGGGGGGCAATCAGCCTCCCCCAATCGTCCACGGTGACGACCCCCACCCACCAAAGGATCACGGTAGGGGGCGACGGACGACGGCGGCGGCGGCGGCGTGGGCGGTCCTGGCTGTAATCGTCGTACAGGAGGTGCGCGCGCGCGCGCGGGGGCGCGCGCGCACGCGACACACAGACGCCGACAACGGACCACCCAGCCACACCACCAACAAAAACAAAACGAGTTTAGGCACCAGGACAGGACCAGGAGCCACGGCCAAAGTCCAGGAGGAGGACGAGGAGGAGGAGGAGGAGGAGGAGGAGAGTGTGCAGCGTGATTGCCAGAAACGGCTGTCACGCGCATCACCCGTGTAAAACAACAGCAGAAGCCAGAAATGAATTGTCTCCTCGTCCTCATCTCCTCCTGCTTCTGATTATCCTCCTCCTCCTCCTCATCATCCTCCTCCTCCTGCTCCTCCTCCTCCTCCTCCTCCTCCTGCTCCTCCTCCTCCTTCTCCTCCTCCTCCTCCTCCTCCTCCTCCTCACCACCACCACCGCCACCACCTCCTCCTCCTCCTCCTCCTCAAGTTCCTTCCCCCTCTTCCGCCG
>CAUYUJ010019417.1:113314-148314 GCA_963575745.1 Prorocentrum cordatum
AGGAGCAGGAGGAGCAGGAGGAAGAATCGTAATTAAAGAAGTCGCCGTGTTTGGCACTGTTAGGGCTCTGATGGGGGCTCTGCGCACCCCAGGAAGAGGTCGGGGGCAGAGTGGGAGGCCAGGAAGGAGATGTTCGCTGGCTTCAAAGACGTACTGACGCATTCTGCATATGTCGTATTGCTTCCTGTCGCACTCAGAAGCTGTCGTATGTTCCAATGTTCTGGAGCCGTCAAGAGAGAACGGAAGACAAAAGGGAACGAATATGACAAAGGTGGAGGGAGGGAGGGGAATAAATGAAAGAGGGCTAGGGGAGAGGAGATTGGTGTCGGAGGGGAGGAAGAGAAGAGGTAAGGTGCAAGCATTGCCCAAGAAACCAGGAAGGCGGACGGGGAGGAGGTGGAGGTGAAGGAGGACGACGATGATGACCTCTGGAGGAAGAGGAGGACGACGAGGGAGGGAGAAAGAAAAAAACGGCCAGGTGAAGCCGAGAGAGCAAGGGCGAGAGGGAGAAGAAGGGGAAGAGCAACAGAGAGAAAGAAGGACAGAGGAGCGGCGAAGCACGCGGCGGAGGAGCAGGACGAAAGAGGAATTGGAGTAGGAGGAAGAAATGGAGACCTCTTCATCCCTCCCGTTTCGAGCGAGAAGGAGGAGGAGGAGGAGGAGAAGGAGGAGGAGGAGGAGAAAAAGAAGGAGGAGGAGGAGGACTCCATTCCTCCCACCTCCTCCTGCTCCTCCTCCCCCTCCTCCTCCCCCTCCCCCTTCCTCCTCCTCCGCCTCCTCCTCCTCCGCTTCTTCCTCCTCCTCCACCTCTTCCTCCTCCTCATCGCCCTCCTCCTCCTCCTCATCATCATCAGCAGCAGCATCATCAGCATCATCAGCATCAGCATCAGCAGCATCATCAGCATCATAATCAGCATCATAATCAGCATCATCATCAGCATCAGCATCAGCATCATCATGACTCCTCATCCATATCCTCGTGCTTCCCTCGTCCACATCATGCTTCTCCTCCGTATCCTCCTCCTCCTCCTCCTCCTCCTCCTCCTCCTCCTCCTCCTCCTCCTCCTCCTCTTCATCCTCCTCCTCCTTCTCACATGTCCCCCCTCCGCCGCGGCCGCTGCCGCCGTCGCCGCCGCCGCCGCCGACGACGACGACGACGACGACGTCGGACGGTCCCGCGGACGCTCCGTGGTCCGTCGGGCGAGGCCGCCCTCCCGGAGGGCGCCCGTGACTCGGCGGCCAGGGCGCCCGCTGCCGCGTCAGGATGCAATATACCACGCCGAGCAAGGCCAGCGAGCACCTCTCCCGACCCCAGGCCCGCAAGGAGGCGGAGGGGAGGAGCGAGGAGGACGAGGAGGAGGAGGAGGAGGACGAGGAGGAGAGGACAGGAGGAGGTGGAGGGGAGGAGGAGGAGGAGGAGGAGGAGGAGGAGGAGGAGGAGGAGGAGGGGGTAGGGGCTAGGACGGGAAGAAGAGAAGGAGGAGGAGGAGGAGGAGGAGGAGGAGGAGGAGCAAACGAGGAAAGGGAGAATGAGGACGAGGAGGAGGAGGAGGAGGAGGACGGGGATTCTAGGATTCTAGGTTGGCCTCGCGCGCGCCCGAATTGGGGCACGAGGTCCAGGAAAGAAAAACAAGCAGCCACAGGCGGCAGCGGCGACGGCGGCGGCCGGGAGGCGGCGGCGACGGCGACGATAGCGGCTGCTGCTCGCGCGGGGCGGAGCGGGAAGGCGCCTTGAGGCGCGCCGCTCACGCTCCCGCGCAGAGCCTGGACAGAAGTAGAACTGCCCAACTACTGACCAAAGGGATCGAGAGATCCTGAACAGCGTGAGACAACAGCCGTCAACGGTGGCGCCGCCTATTCTTTGAGGGCTAGCGTCGCCAGAAACCAGGGCCCTGCTTAGAGGGACAGGAGAGGAAGATGGAGCCCAGGATATATACACTCAGGGAGCTCCACAGACGTCATTAAATCAAATATCTCCAACATGGGGATTGTCACCGTTCCGACGGAAGCTTTGGTGCGTGGGTCACACCCGTCCAGAAGACAAGACAGCCGCCTTCGAGAGATATCGGAAGTGACCTTGCCGCGACAAAGCCGTTGGAGATTCTGGACATTTGTGTAACTGTAAGCCGCGCACAGGCGGCAAAAAATGTACGACCCCGTCATTCTCAAAGAATGGCCGTAACCATCAGGGGCAGGACAGCTCCTGCTAGCAAGGGCAACTTTGCTATTGCTGGAAGCCCAACACGTGTGACACCTGTAGCGCCGGAGGCGTCGATCCCACGCAATATGATGAGGAAAGCCTCGGGGAGGGGCAACTACAGACAGCGTGGGGGGAAGAGGGGCCTCACTCGGTGGTCTTCGAGTGCCCTTGGTCAGGATAGCCAATGCCGAAGAAGCCACATAGCCGATGCATTTGCCCAGGAGTGTGACAACGTACAACTGCCCGGGAACGCTGTACCCTGGCAAGGGCATCCTCATCGCAAGGGTGCATGGCGGCTCCTTTCTTAGCGTACTCGTCAACGACTTTGTTAGCCCTGGTACACCATACTGGCTGCCGCTCATCCTGCTCAGAAAGGTGGGAGACGACCTTGTGAAGAAATATGTTATGATATCCCATATTTTCTGCAGCATTGTGAATACGAGTCCAAAGGTCAGAATGGACTGCCCAGCTCCCCGTGGAGGCTGACCGAAGGAGGGCAAATGTATCTAACACCCACTGGCAGTCTCCATAATAGTGGTACTGTCCTCCTTCTTCCGGCGCTGCGTTGAGCAAGAAGGCAAAGAGCGCAAAGGCCTCCGCTGCAGGAACTGCCTGCGCCAGCCCAGGATAAGGCCCATAGAGAATTGCAAGAGCATGTCCAAACCGATCTACTGAAGCAACGGCAAAGCCACAACGAATCGTCCAAGAAGACGGCCCATGGATGCCAAACCCATCTCCGAACACTGGAGAAGTCAGGACTTGCCCTTGCCGGCCAACTCGTGCCCATACAAATTCACTGTCGAGCAATGGCGTCGGAAACAAGCGTTCAGGGTCGGGTACGAGCGCCGTGAACCAGACAGGGTCATCCGGATGAAGATCACGAACCCTAAGAATCCCAGCAGGCATACCAAAAGTTTGGCGATGCTGAAGAGTACCGAAGCAATCCCAAATCATATGAGACAGCGCGCGCGCTGGATCGTCAGCAACATGACCGCAGAAAGTACACTGAAGTGGGAGGTGCAAGGCTCCTGACATAATTGCTTTCAAAGCGTTTTCGAAGCGGATCCGAAACTTGGCGACTCTTTGGTGAGGAGAGACCTCAAAGGGGTAAGAAATGGGGGCCCCACTAGATGCTGCAGGAGAGGGTGCTGGGGAGTGGCCTGTTTCCACGCCCATGCCTCAGCGTCTCGAGCGACAAGTACAGACAAGTCACAAGGTGCCACAACTGTAATATCAACAGACATCCCAGACACATTAAGCCAGGTAGTGGGAGTAGCTACAGACCAACCCAATCTCAACAGAGTGGCAACCACTGCAGATGCTGGTCCGTGCAAGTCACACCAAGGCGTGTCAGCGGTGACGTTCCGGCTCGCCCACAATAAGACTTCATCGAGCATAGATGCCGACAAAACTCCATCCCATCGCGAAGCCGCCCACATGGTCAGAACCTCCGTGTGTGCTGGCACTGCTGGGTGGAGAACGCGATCTAGAGCTAGATCCATAGTCACAGACCTGTGCGTACGCGTGCCGAGTGCTGTATGGTAATGCTGTTTCATTTCACGTATGTGCTGCGTGGAAAAGCCAGTTACACCAACGCCATACATTGCTGTCGAACCGAGCGCTGGTCGCAACATCGGCTGGATTCGTCCGCCAGCTCTCCGGAGTTCGCGGATACGTTTGGCACGCTTCGCAGTCACCTTCATGCGAGCCTTCCGGACGCCCTGGACAGCGCCCCTGGATGGCCGCACAACGTAATCAATACCAAGATTCCGAGCCGCACGTGGCAACGAGGCCTGGGAAAGCTCTGGCGTATGAGACACGACCTCCTTCGCCAATTCAGGATCCGAGGTGCGGAGAAACAACTTCTTGGGATCGCACGACACGGGTAGTCCAGCAGCCTGAAGTGATCGAATGAGGTCAGTAGCAGCCCTCGGGGCGCGATCAAGCACAAAACGCAATGTACCAAGAACGTTAAATTGAACGTCGTCGGCGACAACTCCAAAGAAGGCGTACGGATGTTGCTGCACTAAGTGATCAAGGTCAAGAATCAGCATAACTCTCATCAGGAGGTCAGCAAAACCGCATCCAGCAACAATAAATAGTTTGCGTCGCATGTACTGTGCGACCTGGCATGCCATACACAGACACAAGCCTAGGGCCACGAAATAGTACTATAAGAAATCGAAGCAAGACCATGTTGAAGTCTAACTTACTAGTCCTTCCGACTAGAATGTGATGCAAGACGTTCTCAAAAGCCTTAATGATGCCGAGGAGGAGACTGCAAGATACCCACCCCCGTGCATGAGCAAGCTCAGTAAGGACAGCCTGCCGCCAGACACACTGAACCGAAGACTTTCCAGCTACGCCGAAGAGATACGGACGATCGTGTTCGCGAGCCCACTGCGATCCCCAAGACCGCCGGAGCCACCTGGTGCAAGAACGAACCGATGTCGAGAACACGGCAACCGGGCGGTCGCCAGAAGCAGGCTTAGGGATGAGAGACAACAGAATATGAGCAAACACTGGTGGCACCGATCCCATGCGCAGCATGGCTCGCCATAGCATCACCAAAGATTGGAGTGCTGAGTCGGACAGCTGTGCAAGGTGACGGGGATGAATGTGGTCACATCCAATTGCGGTGCGTTCCTTGTACTTCTTTGACAACTGGCGCAAATTCGACGGGTTGGGAAGGTGATCTGATCCAACTGCTCGGCCGACAGGCGTGGGAAAACTGGAGGGTCGTCTGTCTTGTCGACGCCCCAAACACCATGCCAAAACTCCTCGCGACAATGAAGATGGTGCTGCGGAGATCCGATGGGGGCTTCTGAATCCAGGTCGGGGTCGATCTCGAAGAGCTGCCTGGACGGCTTCCCGCGGATAAATCTGTAAGCAGCCGCCGAGCCCTTTTGACGTTTCGGCGAGAACCCAATCGCACCACTGCTGATGCCGAGCCTTCGACGACGATGTTGCGGCGTTCACGGCCATCTCATCGAGCTGTGCGACGAGAACGTTGACTGCTTCATCAGACAGTGCAGGGAGACATCGGACCTGCTCGCACCACCAATCCCACTCTCCAGGGCACGATCCTTCCCTCGGATTGGGACGATACCGGCGCACTTTGCAAGCACAAAGATAGGCGTTGGTTCTCAAACCTTTGGCGCGGAGTTGCAGTACCCAGGATAAGCGCATAGACATTACCGCCAAAGACGGCCTGCGAAAGTAGTCTGGGGGTGGACACGGCAACGGGTTACGACGGGCACCTGAACAATCGAGAGCGGCTGCCCCCACCGTTCATGCAGATCTGGATCCATATGATGCCGAATAAGAAGTTCCTTAGCAGATAGCTGGGCCCAACGAGACGCGGCATCTGCTAGACTGTCAGAGTCGTTGGGGTCTGCAGGAAAGCCATTCCAATCAACGAGTAACTCTGGATCACACCCAATTGCCAAGGGCACGGGAATCTTGGGAGGGCGTCGGATCACAGGCGTGAACCTTGTTTTCAAAGAGCCTGCCAGGGCCAGTACTACAGGCTCATGTTTTGCAATGGCCGCACTGGGCCGAACTTCGCAAGACGAGTCTTCCGCCAACAACCGATGAACAACAAAATAATCAATGCATGAGTGATCATCACCAGAAATATAAGTGTCTTCCGTGAGAGAGACAATACATCCATGCACGAGATCTGGCCATCCCGATGCTGACAGCTGTGCCGGAGACATTTGCCAATCGCCACCAACCACATATGGAGACGAAAGCGCGCGCAGGACGGCGGCAAGTTGCAACAGCAGCTGCGTATTCTTCGCGGCGGTCTCATCATCTTTACCAGTGTACAGATAAATACTGAAGACTGGGAGACCCAATGGTACGACTCCATACCATGTGGTGCAAATGACCCTCTCCAGAGGGGGCAACTGTTCAATACCAAGCTGTAGTGGCCGCATGCCGTAGGCCCAAGAGGAAACCACCCCAACCCCCGCCGACAACCCACCCGCCAGGGTGGGGACAGAGGGGTGGAGGAGTGAATGATAACCCCAAGAGCTGGCATCTGACATTGCGGTCCCTGCAGCCTCCTCGCCTGTCAAGAGCTCCTGTAGCAAGTAGACGTCGTACGACGTGGAGCTGAGGAGGCCACGAGCACGAGACCAGGTAGTGATATTAGCGGTTGCTAGATACCAAGACCGAAGCCGCCGATGGCGCCGGTGACGACAACGACGCCAGGAGACGGGTCCGCCTCCCCCTTGATGTGACAGGGCTGGTTGGGGTACGGGAGGTCCTTGGGCAGTGTTACCCGCCTTCAGGCCAACGCTGGACGGCGGCATGCACGAAATCATCGCCATGCTGGGCGGGAAGATCACGACCCCCGTGCTGCCGTGCAAGCTGTTGGTCCCAATCCATGCCAGCTGCATCGTCACCATCATCGTATTCATCAGCGTCGCCACTACCAACAGGGACGTCGTCTTCGTCGTTGATCTCATCCCAGCGTCGACGTGGGGGGCGAGGATGCGCCTTCGACTGGGCTGTGCGGGGGACGTGGTGCTCCTGGCTTCCGGACGGGACCAGGGACGACAGCTGGGCCGCCAGGGCTTGAGCAACCTCTGGGGAGGCCAACGCATCTGGAGGAATCGCCGCCGATACAGTTTCCAAAGCCCCAGAAGTAGACGTAGCAGCGCCGTGCGTAGAATCAGATACACTAGCAAGACGCTGCTGCCAAGTCGCCAGAGATGCTTGGAGACGATCTCGGCGCGCCGTGAGTTCGTCCTTCTTGTCAATGAGGGCATCCATCTGGGACTCAAGAGTTTGGATGCCCAACTCTGCCCTCTCCAACTTTGCCGTAGTCCATCTAATGTGGCTCTCCGCTTCGGACCGTAGCTGATCAAGGGACAAAAGTTCAGACTTCCGCTGTTTGGTTTGCTCCACGCTGGTACGCATGCTGTCAAGCTCGCGTTGAACGGGAACGTGGGGAGACAGAGACTCGAGGACCTGGGTGTACTTGATGCGGGCCTGGGGGAGAGATTCCAAATGATGCAAATCATTATCACCAGAAGCTGCAGCAGCAGGCTCCCCAGGGAAATCAGGGACGCGCTCCATATCATCATCGTCAGCATGCGCGACGTGTGCAGGTGCTGTGTCAACGGCCCTGCCCTTGGCAACAATATTCGTGCGCCCTCTCCCCGACTTACCTCCTCTACCACCTTTGTCAGCGCCACCTGATACAGCTTCCTGATCAGCCCTGGAACGATCGCGACGACCACGACCAGGAAAGGCCAGGCCGCAGACAGTGCAGTGCTCCGCCTTATTGGTGACATATATCCAGCTGTCAACACCGCATCGCTTGCAAGCCAGGTACGGTGTGCGGGGCATCCGCGCGCGGCCCAACCTGGCCCTCTGTGGCCGCCCTTGAGCAGAGGTTGGGAAGTTAAGGAGCAGGCCCCTTGAGCCAAAATGGCTTGAGCCTAAATGGCTACGGAAGGAGGAGGACGAGGAGGAGGAGTAGAAGGAGGAGGAGGAGGAAGAGGAGGAGGATGCATTACACCAGCGCCGGACAGCCACTTCGACGAGGATGGGCAGGAGGCGGAGGAGCAGGCGGATCGGAGAAGGCGGCACATTGAGTTGCCCAGCCAGGGCAAGCCACAGCGGAGGGAGGCCTGCATCCGCCTTCTCCTCTTTCGCCTCCCCCATCATCCCCTTCCTCGTCCTCCTCCTCCTCCTCCTCCTCCTCCTCCTACTCCTCCTCCTCCTCCTCCCTCCTCCTCCTCTCATCCTCCTCCTCCCCTCCTCCTCCCCCTCGCCTCCTCCTCCCTCCTCCTCCTCCTCCTCCTCCTCCTCCTCCTCCTCCTCCTCCTCCTCCTCCTCTCCTCCTCCTCCTCCTCCTCTCCGCCCCATTGTAAACCCTCCCTCTCAGCTCCCTATTCACAGGCCCCTACAACGGTTCATTTCCACTGAGGGAACTGCCTCGTTGTAAGACAACCGTTTGAACACCCTGAAGCAATCAAAAAAAATCTCCTGATTCTAACGCTCCATCCTCATCATCATCATCATCATCATCATCATCATCATCATCATCATCATCATCATCATCATCATCATCATCCTCA
Source organism: Prorocentrum cordatum (assembly GCA_963575745.1). Taxonomy (NCBI): domain Eukaryota; class Dinophyceae; order Prorocentrales; family Prorocentraceae; genus Prorocentrum; species Prorocentrum cordatum. The sequence continues at coordinate 121,610 of CAUYUJ010019417.1, forward strand.
TCATCCTCATCCTCATCCTCATCCTCATCCCATCATCCTCATCCTCATCCTCATCATCCTCTCTCCTCCTCCCCAGCTCCTCCTCATCCTCCTCCTCCTCCTCTTCCTCCTCCTCCTCCTCCCCTCTCCTCCTCCCCCCTCCTCCTCCTCCTCCTCCTCCCTCCTCCTCCTCCCATCCTCCTCCTCCTCCTCCTCCTCCTCTTCTTCCTGATGGGAACCTCCCATGCCAGCTTGCTGGTTCTTGCGAATCGACGCTGACCGGCGCTAATCGACGCAAGTCGACACGCATCAACGCTTATCGACTCTGCATCGACACTAATCGACGCTGAATCGGCGCTGCCTCGTCGAGGATCACACGCTAGCGCACGCCGACGCACTCAAGAGACGGAAGCGCGAGGACACACAAGGCCCCCATGATTTGCTACCGAAGGCAACGAGCTTTTTGCTCTGGCAGCGGGCTGCGTTCTCCACAAAGCCCACGGCCAGCTGCAATCTGCCCTGCAGGTCCTCGTCGCCAGCGTGAGCCCGCATGGCGGCCTGCAGCTCCGCGGCGCAGCCCGCCGCGGCCAGCGCCGGCACAGGCGCCGCGGCGGCCGCGCAGGCGGGGTCGCTCATCGGCCACACGCAGAGGAGTGACTCGGCGGTGGACAAACCCCCCTTTTAGCAAACCACCCTTTAGTGAAAACGGCCTGGGACCGAAACCGACGGACCTGGACCCGCAAAATAACAGCCGCGACGCCCTCTCGCGAACCGAAAACGGCCAATTCACCAATCGACGTGTCAGGGTAGGAGGTTTATCAACCTCCGAGTGACCCTAGGCAAGAGTGGCCCAGGGTGGGTGGGGCAAGCCCAAGCGCGCAAGCCGATGCTGCTGCATCGCGCTCAGCGGTCGGAGGCACCAGGCGGACCCGCACCAGAGGCCACTCCAGCGAAGGGTCGCCCTTGCGCGCAGCCGAGCTCAGCTGGCCCTCGTCCGGGCTCAGCAGGCCAGCGCCCCTGGCGAGCTCCACGACCGCGTCGGCCGCGGCCCGCACCACGGCAGGCCGCTCCGCCCCGTAGTGGCGCAGCGCCCCCGCGATGACCTCGCCGGGGCCGAGCACGTAGCAGAGCGCCAGGAGCTCCACGCAGAGGGTCTCCTCGCTCTCCATGTCGCGCCAGCCGGGCCAGGTGGCATCCGCGGTGCTCTGCAGGGCGTCGGCCAGGACCGAGTGCACGCCCCGCTGCCGCAGCCAGAGGCCCAGCGAGGGCCGGACCCTGCAGAGGGCCACGATGCAGCGGGTGGCCTCCTTCCTCAGAAACAGCGCGTTGTAGCTGGACGGGTTCCTGCGGTCGCCGTCGCAGAGGCCGCGGACGAGCCCCAGGGCCTCGGTGATGGCGCCGACGCACCGCTGCAAGTGATCGTGGCCGAGGGCGCCGACCCCAGCGTCCTGCTCCGCTATAGTGTGCAGCGCGAAGCAGGCATGCTGCTGCAGGACAAGGTTCTCCGGGAACGCCCCCATGGCGGCAACCACCGCGTCCACGGCGGCGGCCAGCGTGCCCGCCTCCCCCGGGTCCGGCTCTATCCAGTCGTAGTACAGCATGCCTAGCGTCCGCACGCCTGACATCTGTATCTCCTGGCTGGCCATGTGGTCCCGCATCTGCTGCACCACGGGGGCCGCACCGAGCATGACGCCATTGACCCACATGGCCGTGGTCTGCAGCGCGGGGTTTGAGACATGCGCCCTCATGACCACGGAGAGGAGGGGCTCCGGGTGGCCCTCCTCCTTGCCGAGGAGCGCCTGCTGGATGGTGGCCCGCACCTGCGAGCCGCGGTGGCACACGTCCACGATCTCCGCCAGCCCCTGGCAGGCGGCCTTCACGGTCTCGGCGTTGGCGAGACGGAGGCGGATCAGCTGCAGCAGCGCCTGCACCGCACGCCCCACGCACTCCAGCAGCTCCCGCTCACCGCACGCGGAGGGGCCGGCGGCCGGCGCCGCGGACACCGCGAAGGCGGCGGCGTGGCCGAGCACCACCGTGGCCGCGTAGTGGACGTCGTCGCGGTCGGGGAACGCCTCCATAGTGTGCACGACCGCGCCTATCAGGGCGGGCATGTCCGCCACGCCCGCGCCGTCGCTCTGGCCGAGGGCCACGCCTCCCAGGCACCTCAGCGCCGCCGCGGCCGCCCGAGGCGATCTGAAGGAGCCCCGCCGCAGGGGCCCCACCACAGCGCGAGCCCCGTTCAGGCGCTGCACCGCCCACATCGCCCAGGACATCATGGCCTCGTCGTCGTCGTGCCTGCACATGGCGTCCTCCAGCACCCTCGTGTAGCGTGCCGCGTGGGCCTCCCCCCACGAGCCCCCTGCGCCGAGCGAGGACAGCGCCTTGAAGCCGTGGAGCTGGACGTACGAGTTCGCAGAGTGCGCCTCCAGCACCCCCAGCAGCCAGTCCCAGCTGGCCGGAGACGAGAAGGGCGCACGCCACTCGGGACCCTCCAAGAGCAGGTCGCTCACCAGCTGAAGGGTGTGGATCACAACCCACTCGTCGCCCGGGTGCGCCAGCGTGGCGCCCAGCAGTGCCTCGAGCAGCTCCGACGGGTGCAGCTGCTGCACGTCCGACCACCTCCGCCTCGCGGCCCTGCTGAAAGCCCTAAGCGACGCCTTTACCCCCACTGCGCTGTGCCTGAGGTGTCCCAGGGCCTGCAGCAGCGAGCCCAGGCCGTGGATCTCGTCGAGGTAGAAGAACAAGAGACGGCATGAGCTTAAACTTTCGGAGCTCCGCGCGGACGTCTTGAATCCGCACGGACCCCCCAAAGGTTCTGTACATGCCGCTTGCTGTTCTTCGCGCGATGGCCTCCAGGGCCTCCGTCAGCAGGCCCTCGTCCGCCTGGTGGTGCAGCAGCCCCTGCACGAGCACCCCGGCGCCGCCGCACTGGAGGACAATCTGCCTGCAGGTGGGGCTGTCCCGGACGACGGCCCGGAGCAAGTGGACTCCCATGCCCTGCACGCCGGCATCGCGCGGGCTGTGCACCATCTCCTGCAGAATACCGCCAATCGCCCCGCCGACGGTCAGAGGAGGGCGGGCTGAGACAAGGGCAGTTGGCCTTGGCCTTCGGCGAGCCCCCTCGCCTCCACGGCGGGACGCAGCTCGGAAAACCGGTGCGCGAGGACCCGGGGAGGGGTCGCGGGCCCGATGTTGAGCTGTCGCTGTCTCAACTCGCCCTGCTCTGAGCCCAGACCCCCGACGTCATAATTCTTCAACAACGTCGACCGCCAGAGGTCTCGACCCGTTCCCCAGGACCAGTTCTTCATCCTGGGTCGTCTTTTGGCAGCCCCAAGCCGGAAGCCGAAAATAGCGAATAACCTTCCGTGGTGCTGTTGTTCATGACTCAATGGGGTCTGGGAGATGAGCTCCACCAGCGGCCCGTGGAGGCCCTGCAGCACGCGGCTCGCCATCGGGCTCTCCCCCGCGCCGCCGCGGCACTCGGCCTCAAGCACCTGCAGCGAGCTGAGGGCCTCCTGCGCGTCGGTCGCCCCCGCGGCAACGTGCATGGCGCGAAGGGGCGGGGCCTGTCGACGGGGCTGAGGGGCAACGATGGGGGGGGGGAACGTCGATCGAGGTGCAGGTCCGAGGTCCGAAGTTCGAGGTACTCGGGTGCTGGCTCTCCAGCCTCGGGGTGCCCTCCAGCAGCTGCGCCTCGCCGAGAGCGTTCCGATGGGGCCAGATCTCCCCGAACGGCCGCTGGAGGCACGAGCTGTGCCGCGAAGACCACCAGGGAACCAGCTCAGGGGGCTTAACGTCGAGCTGGCATCGACGACACGTCGCCGACAGATCGGCGAGGGGCTCCCGACGGCGAGACCACACGTTCCTGGGCGAGGTGGGCTGTCAGGCCCATGTCGGCGAGGAGTGGGCGATTGGGGGTCGACGCGTGGCCCCCTCGGAGCCTGTCCCCCCCCCCCTAACATTGCCCCTGAAGGGCGGGCCTGCCAGGGAGGCACGCCCACAAGGCAGCGAGGGCCCTCGAGCGCGGCGCCGAGGCAACCGCCGCACAGCCTCCGCGGCGCCCGCCGGTGCCCGAGGGGCGCAGCGGCCCCCGCGGGGCCTCCGTGGCCCTGGGGCTCTCGAGCGGGCCTTTGGGCCAAAGGCTACGACTGGAAGAGAGAGGACTATGTAGACACGCACACACACACACACACACACACACACACACACACACACACACGCACCCGCACACACGCACACACACACACACACGCACGCACACACACAAACACACACACACACACACACACACACACACACACACACACACACACACACACACGCACACACACACACACACACACACGCACACACGCTTGATGGCGATCGCGGCCTCGCGCGCCTCGACGAGGCGGAAGCAGTCGAGCGGGCAGCATTGAGCTAGAGCGCGCGGCCGGGCCCTCACAGGCAGGCTCCCATCGGATCGACCGCGCCATGAGCCACCCAGGTGCGGGTGGCAGGCGAGCACATGCAAAAGTGTGACACCGCCGGATGGCGGGGGGCGAGCAGTACGGCTACGCGGCCACACAGACACACTTTTTTGGTCTTCGGGTCGGGAGCGGGCCCCTTCCGGTCAAAGAGCTAAACGGGACGCGAGTAGCCCTAATTGGGGAGACAGGGCGCGGGCGGGCGGGGCCTCAGGCGGCCGGAGGGCTCAGAAAACAGGCGGTGCCGAAGATGTTGCACACCCACACAGGCACACACACACACACACAGATCCTGGTCAGATCCGTCCTGAGCCCAGGAATGGTGCATTCGCCCTCCTGGCCTGGCCAGGTAGGCATCATGCACCGATCCTGAACCCAGGATGGGCCTGGACAGGATCGGCGTATGTGCATATCTCTTCGCCCGAACGATGCACGCACACACACACACACACACACACAGACACACACAATGATTCACACCATGGCATGGAGTCGGCGAAGCAATTCTCCTTCCGACGGTCCACGGCAATCCTGGCGACGATCGCCAGACATCACCCACACCATCAGAGAGGAGAACCCCGTCGAACGTCCTAGATTGTCTTGTCGTGTCCTCCCTGTCACATGTCTCCTTGCGCCCCACAGTAATCCCGGTGATGCTCGCCACACATCACCCGCATCATCAAAGAGAAGAAGAAGGAGGAGGAGGAGGAGGGGGAGGAGGGCCCTTCGACCATACTGGCTGGTCGTACCCCGCCTTCCCGCCCGAAAGCAACGCGGCTGGACCCTGGCCAGCCACCTGCCATAGGAGAACTGCTGGGTTCCCCGTTGCAGGGAAGGGAACTCCACCGCGTTGAGCGCCGGAAGCGGCGGCGGAGGAAGAGGAGGAGGAGGAAGAGGTGGAACGAAGGGAGAGATGGTGATGATGATGATGATGATGATGATGATGATGATGATGATGATGATGATGACGATGATGATGCTGATGATGATGATGCTGATGATGATGGTGATGATGAGGAGGATGAAGATGAGGAGGAGGAAGAACAATGCAAACCCAAGACCAACCAACGATGTTGCAACAAACCCTCCCTCCAAGTTCCCTCTTCATCAGCCCCTACAAAAAGATTCTTCTCACTTAGGAAATTGCCCCAATGAGAGACGTCTGAAAATCCTGAACCGTGTTAAAACATTGTTCCTGGGATGTCAACGTCGCGAATCAACGTTACTGCTGCGCCCTGACGATCCTGAACCGTGCCAGAATACCGTTCCTTAGACTTCAGCACCGCCAATCAACGTGACTCGCTCCGACGACCCTACATGGTGCCACAACACCGCTTCTTGGACGTCAACCAGAAGAATCCTTGAAATTGCTGTCAACTCTTAGGGCAAATGTGCGCGGCACTGGGACGAGAACCATGTTTTGAAAAGGTACAGCCCTCCATCCGTGAAACCTTTGCAAATGTGTGAAAAGAATGCGCGCGGCGCCAAGGCGAGAGCCACATTTTGAAAACGACCCGCCCTACATCCCAGAAAATGTTGCAACATGTACACCAATTATGTGCACGGCGCTAAGGCGACATTCACAATTTGAAAGCGACCCGCCCTCCATCCATCAAACTTCTGCAAAGTTTTAAGCCGAAGGCGCGCGGCGCTAATGCGGGACACGAAACTGTTGCAAATTTCCGGCTTCAGGAACAGAAGTGGTGAGGAAGTCGCAGGCGAAACGCCCAGCCCGCCCTATCCCCACGTCTCGGGGTGCGACAGGAAAGATCTATTGATGAGTGAAGTGGACGCAACCGAAAGGTGATATCTGAAGTACGGTGCAACCCTCAAGCTCGCGGGCGACTGCCCCTGACCCGATCGAGAAGGGCAGCTGCGGTTCCAGCTCGCAAAAACCATAGAGAGCCCGAGATATCTCCGCTGGCTTCCCTGCACGGGGCGAACTCAAGGAAAGCCAAGACGGAAAAAAGGCACGCCCGCGGAGGAAAGACAGCACCGCCGAGCATTGGCCTTCGCTCACAGACGAGGGCATTGGCTAGACGCAGAAACGCACGTAGGACCGAAGCTTCAAGAAAAGAACCGTGCAAATGTGCCGAACGCCCAAATTGAAACCAACACCCAACTGCTGCCGCGAGGCACGCGGGACACAACAAAAATTGCCCCCGGGCCAACAAAACACACCGCAAACCGAATGTGCCGTTGCAAAGCTGGCGCGTATGTGTACAACACTGAAACAAAGTGATAGCGCTGCAAACCTTACACTTCCCAGTCTTCATGCTGCTCTGAGGATACAAGCGGATACGTGGCGGTCCTGGCGGTGAACCCACGAATCCACTTGAGCTGCTGGTCTGCCTCCGAATCCCTGTTCTAGCAGCGCCTGCAGCTGAACCCGCGGCTCGCGCAACACGTGTTCTTGACGCGCCAGAAGCATTCCCACGTTTGTGTCTCACGTGTTGCGCACGTGGGGCACAATTGGGCGCCCATGCCGCTCCGTCAACTGACGGGGCCACAATGTTATCGCCCGTTCTTGCTGGACAGGACTGGCCACCGCCGCAGCTCACAAATAACGCAAGCAGGTGGGCCAATATCGGAAATATAGAATTCCACCACTTCGGCACTGGGTTCTGGTTTGCGCCCCCGTTCCTTGCGCGAAAGCTCGCCAACAGGTGGTCGCTGCGTACTGCTTGATGGCATGTCCCTTGTGCTGGCCCTTCTGCTAGCGGACGATCGTTGCTGAGGAGGCAAATTGTTCGCCTGCGCCACCATGGACTGAAACCCGTGCTTGACGTGACGACCTGAATGTCGCGTGCGCCTAGGGGATCGAGAACGTTGCTGGCGGCGGTGGACCTCGCGCCTTTGCTGCCGATCGCGCGCGAGCGCTGTGGCTGTCTGCTCGACGACACCTAGCGCGCTGAAACAGAACTGCCGCTGCTGTAGCATGAGCTGTCATAATCCTGAGACTCGCAAGCAGGAGCTTTAACCTGAGGACGATCGCTGGCAAAACCAACGGAAAGTGAACGCTGCGGTGCTGCTGCTAGCGCGGCCCGCCTACTCCGACTGGCTGGAGAAGCTTTGTTAGCAGGCGCGACAGGCGCATATGACTGCTGCACGTCGCCTGCTGTGCTATTGGAAAGGCATGCTTGCATGCCCGCGAGCATGCCTGGTGGCCCAGGAAGACCAATCCACAAAGAGAGACGACCCCCTGAGGGGATTGCGCCATCCAAGGGAACCGTGTGCTGCGCGAAAGGACTGACTCATTCCCTCAAATTCCCTGAGGGCGGCCTGGTAAGATATAAAGTACACGTGCTCTCCAACAATATACATACATATACTAGAACCATTCGCGCGCGCTTAGGTTCTAGCTGGTCGAGAACTGACCGCATTGCGATAACAAGGCGGTCATGAATAATGAGGTCAACATTCTCTGCTTCCTCCTGCCTCTTCCTCATTCCTCCTCCGCCGCGCTCATCGACCGGTCGACCGTTGATCTGTCGCCAAGCTTCTTGGGGACCTCTTGACCAGTCCTGGGGCGAAGATCTCGGGTTCTCGGTTCACATTCCCGAGAGTGGCCTTCGGCCAATCCCGCTCTGTGCCTGGCTTGTGGGTTAGAGGCCTCTTGGAAGTTCGTTTGGAATTCGTGGGAGGCTTCCCTGGGCCCTCTTGAAGGCAATTTTGGAGGCCTCTTGGGGGCCGTTTGGGGTGCTCGCGGGGCGTCTTTTTGGGCCCCTTTGGGGCCTCGTGGAGCCTCTAGGGGGCCTCTAGGGGGCCTCTTGGGCTCTGTTGGGGGCCTCTAGGGGCCTCCTGGAGTCTCTTGGGGCGAAAAGCCTGAATTGTCGGTTCGTGTTCCCCCTCCTTTGGGCCCTCTTGGGCGATCTTGGGCGCCTCTTGTCCTGTCTGGGGGCACTCTTGGGCCGTCTTGGGACTCTTGCACCGTCGTGGCGCCCTCTTCGGGTGCCTCTTGGCCCGTCTTGAGCTGATTTCTGGGGCCTCGTAGGCTGTCTTGGACCGTCGGAAGCACGCGAGAACACGAAAAACCTTCAATGACCATAAAATACAAACTTGTTTTGCCTCCTGAGTGCCTCGTGGAAGTCCTTTTCAGGGCATCGTGGCCGTCTTGAAGCCCTCTTGGGCTGTCTTCAAGCCATATTGGACCAATGTTGAAACGCTCTTGTGCGGTCTTGGGCTCTCTTGGAGCGCTCTTGGGCCATCTTGGCGCGCTCTTGGACGTCTCTCGGCCCCCTTTGACGTTTTTTGGCGCCCCCCGCTGGACCCGAAACGGCCCCAAGACAAATCAGTGCACTTTGGGGGCCCCGGGACCCCCTACCCATATATATATATATTATATATATATATATATATATATATACATACATACATACATACATACATACATACATACATACATACATACATACATACATACATACATACATACATACATACATACACTAGAACCACGCGCGCGCTTCGCGCGCGCTTAGGTTCTAGCGCAGACGCTGGCGACTGCAATGTCGAATGGTCTGAGCCTTCTTGGCCCGTCTTGGGGCCGTCCTGAGGGTCTCTTGGGTGGTTTTGGGGCGGTCTTGGGAGGCTCTTCGGCGCTCTTGGACCGTTGGAAGCTCGAAAACGCGAGAAGCCAAAAACATTGAAAAGACCATTGAACATATACGACTTTGGCCTCTTCGAGCCGTACCGTGATACCTATCAGACTTCTTGGGGTCTCTTGGAGGCCACCTGGGAGCCTCGAGAGCCGTCGGAAGGCTGACTTGGGCTGCTCGGGAGCGTCTTGGGCCATCCTTTCGCATTCTGGGGGCTCCTGGGGGGCGTCTTGGGCCCTCCTGGAGCGCTGTGGAGGCTGCCTGGAAAGGCTGGGGGAGCGGTGCCGGGAGCGTCCCCGAGGTGTGGCCATATTATTCACCGCGTTCCGGGAGCATCTTCCCGGAACGCGCTCGTGGCAGGGCGCCCACGTCCGAGGACGTCGGCATGGGAAACCGCAGCGCATGATCATTCCAGCGCGTTCCGGCGAAGACCGTCCGGAACGTGCTTGGGCAAGCGCTGGGTTTGGGGAAGGCGACTCGGGGCCCGCTTGGGCCGTCTTGGGAGCCTCTGGAGGCCCTCCTGGACTATTTTGGACCTCCCCGGCCGCCCCGTCCTCCCATGGGGGGTCGGAGGCGGCGGCCTCCGAGGCCCAGGACGCGGAAACCCCGTAAAAACATAGAGAAAATGAGCCCCGGTCCTCCCATGGAGGGTCGAGGCAGCTGTTTTCAGGCCCCGGGCCTGCTCCCCCGGGAGATATATATATATATATATATATAGAGAGAGAGAGAGAGGGAGAGAGAGACAGAGAAAGATGTATATATATATATATATATATATGAGAAAGATGTGTATATATATATATATGAATAAATGAGGTGATGAACGCAGATGCGGGAGGGCGGGCGGGCGGCGGGCGGGCGGAGGGGCGGCGGGCGGGTCTGGATTTGAGTCGACTCCTTAAGGATTGACTCTTGCAGCGGGAGCCTGTTGAGTACTGGGTGTTGTCTTGGAGACGGGGGCTGTTGAGTGCAAGGTGTTGTCTTGGAGACGGAGGCTGTTGAGCACAGGGTGGCGCATGCTACACGGAAGGCGGGCGAGCGGGCGGGCAGGCGGGCGAGAGTAGTATTCAGATTGATTTGTGCAGGTCTTCTAGGGTAGACCTAGGGACAGAGCCTACGAGTAGGCCGAAGGTCAAAGTAGCCAGGTCGAGCGAGTCAAAGGGTCCCGCCTACTCCCACCGTCCCACAACATAGGAATCAAGTGGGGCACAACTTGATATTGCGATCGGAATGCTCTCCCACCTCACAAACGGAAAGAGCTCGCGCGCGGTCTCGCTTCCCACGACTTGCCGAATAGAAAAACGACGCGGGCCGCGCAGGGGCGGGAGCCGCCAAACCTCCGATGGGCGCGGCGAAGACGAAGCATGCGCCCCGCTGACACGGCACGGGCACCTTCCCTCGCAAACTGCCCGGCGATTGGGCGAGGTCGGCATTTCGCCAGCACCTTCGCGGCCCCGCCGTTGCCCCCGTGCGCTTCGGAGCACGAACCACGCGCCGCGCCCGTGAGATCGTCTCCGTCGGGCATCGAAGAAGGCGAAAGATAACGAGTTATCAAAGGATGGGCATAGAGTTTTCCGAGGCACGCCTCTGAACACCACAGTACAGTACTGAGAAACTCCGCCGACCCGGCGGCCTTAAGCCAACAGGCTACGGTCAGATCCAAGGGACACACAGGGAGGAGGGGAGTGGGGGTACGACCACAACGGGACTACTTTCAGTGGATCTGACAGCGGCCCGAAACTCCTGCCCTCCTCCTCACCCCTCCCGCCTACCCCGGCCTGATCCCCGACCCAGTAGCCGTCTCCCGGCTGGTTCAGAGCCTGACGGGACGACGCGCGCGACCGACTCTTCAAATCATTGTTGAGAGCTCTCTCTGTCATGTGTCCCTCCTCATCCACGAGCACGATCGAACCTCGACTGAGAGGATCCGAGAGAGCCACGTTTCCCCGTGTGGGGTCTGCCTTAGTAAGGCAATCTGCCGCCATGCGGCCATGAGGGACCCATCTGATCTGAGAGCCTATAGCCGAGAGACTGTCGCGCACGACAGCGAGCTCAATCGCCGTTCTCCTGTCCTGACGGGAGCCCGCACTGTTGCGAGACAAAGTATCGAAAATCGATTTCGCGTCGACGACCGAAAGCGAGCTCACTCCCTCCGACAAGGTACAGTCCCTGCTCAGCACAACAGAGAAGGGCGCCTGCGAGAGGTGCCAGTCGGGCTTGCACACGTCATTGAAAAGCAAGTCTCGCCACATGATGGCGAGCCACTGGCCCTCGGCCAGCGCGGCACTCAAATTGTTGACGCTTCGCGTATCCCCACCAGCCCATCCAGAAACGATGCTCAGGGGAGTTGAGGTGATCAGGGAAGTCGGGGAGCATGCAGAATAACAAAGGGCGGGGGAAGCTGTCACAGACCCCGAGAGGGGGAGGATGGAAGAGGAGTCGTCGTCGTCGTCGTCGTCGTCGGAGGAGGAGGAGGAGGAGGAGGGGGAAGAGGAGGAGGAGGAGGAGGAGGAGGAGGACGGAGAAGGAGGAAGAATCGGAGGAGGAGGAGGAGGAGGGGAAGGAGCTTCTTGGGGGTCTTTTGAGGGCCTCTTGGAGGGCTTTTTGGGCGCCTTGGGGCATCTTGGGCGCCTCTTGGGACCCTCTTGAGGCGCTCTGGGGAGCCTTCGGGGCGCTTTTGGGGCCATCTTGGAGGGAGTCGATCAAACAAGAGGGGGGGTTTAATTAGCGCCCCCCCTCGGAAGCCCCTAAAATCGCCTCTTGGACCCCTCTTGGAACGCTCTTGGAGTGCTCTTGGGCGCTCTTGGGGCCGTCTTGGGGCTCTTTTGGGGCTCTCTTGGGGCCCTCTTGGGCCATCTTGGAGCCATCTCCAGGCCTCGGATGGCCATCGGAAGCGAAAAGGCGAGAAAGCAAAAATCATTGATTTTCCTTAGGTTTTGGGACGATTTTGGCCTCTTCGGGGCCTCCTTGGGGAGCTGTTTGGCCACTTGGAGTTATCTTGGGGCCGTCTTTGGGCTTCTTGGAACCATCTTAGGAGCCATCGTGAGCGATCTTGCGCTATCTTGAGCCATCTTGGAGCTCATCTTGGGTTCTCTGAGGCGCTCTTGGAGCCGTCTTGGGCCATCTTGGACGCTCTAACTACCCGCGGCCCCCCCCGTCCAGGTCCAGGGGAGGGGGTAGGGGGAGGGGTAAACCCCTCCCCAAGGGGGAAGAGGGAGGGGTGGAAGAGGATCTGTTCTAGACCACCTACGCCCAGAGGGCTGGTGGGACTCAGAGTCTCTGCAGCCCCCGTGGAAGCGACCACGCGCTTCAACCTGACCGAACGCCAAGAAAGCAAGGACACCCGGGACCTCACATTTTGCCGAATCGACGCATCGGCCGCACACACGAGCCATCCTCCTTGGGCCCCGTTTCTACGAGCGGACCCGGGGCCACCAGCATCGGAAATAGTCACGAAATTCAGAGAAGCAGCGTCTAGAGGCCAGATCGTAATCTTTTGGCACGCCGAGCTCTTGAGATGCTTAACTATTTTCAAACACATGATGGCGTCAGCCACCGCGGGGCTCGGCAGCGCGGCACTCTGCAAAGAGGCTCCGGCGGCCACGTCCGGACGAGACTCCCTCCCCAGCCACTGTATCTGTGCCACCATCGTACGATAGTGGCGGATCTCCTCCGCGGTGAGAAGATCATCCGGCACAGCACGGCGCTCCTTAGCCAGACGCATGGGGGCAAGCTGCTCAACAACGTATTTTTCTTGGTCCACAAAAATACGAGACCCCACCTGCTTGAGATGCCTCCCCGCAAAATCCGATTCCCCGATTTTCCACTTCCCGAATTCAAAACGGCCTTGGAGCCGCCCCCTCAAACCGGCCCTCTCCCCGGGGTGCGAAGACACTATAAGGTCGTCCACTTCTATGAGCACGATGGAGCGAGGTTCCCCCTGGCCCGACCGTTTCACCCACAAACAGGGCTCGAGAAGGGATTTCTCGCAGCCGTCCTCGGACATCCATTGTGTGAGCGTGCGGTGCCACAGCAATGGAGCATCATTTAATCTATACACTGGCGCAATGAGCTCAATGAGCTCGCCTGGGGCGAGGTTCAGCCCCTGACAGGGCTCGCAGAAAATCTGTCCACGTGGACGAGACAGTCTGTTGGACTGACAGAATGCATTCTTAGCATCTGCAACTTCCAAGGTCCAGCCCAACGAACAAATCGCTTGTAGAGTCAACATGATGCTTTCCCCTTGGGGGGCGGGGGCGTAGACCTGCAACTGATCACTGTCGGGGTCATGGTGCCCCTGCACGCACCATCGAGACTTAGCAACAGCTTCAGACCCCAAACCCCCCTGTGGTTTAAAACGTCGGACCATCCGGGAACCCAGCACTCGATCAGGAAAACGCTTGCGCACTAAAGCCGCCTCGGCGGCAGGAACGATCCTCACCGCTCCTGAATCTAAAATCGCTTGCCACTCCTTGGCATCTGAGAAAACGAAAAGGCGTCTCTCGGCCTCCGAGAGATGCTTGAGCGAAACCTCCGCTCCTCTCCGACTGGGAGGGGCCCCTTCCCCAGAACAGCCCCCAGTCTCCGCGAAGGTTTCAGCTCCCCCAACCCAAAAGGACGGCCCCCAGCCATACCACCCGCACAACTCAGCCCATAGGCTTTCCTCCTGCTCTTCGTCGAACTCTGACTGCTCGTCTTCGCCGCCGTCCTCAAACCAGGAACCCAAGATCCTCTGATCTGGAGGCACATCTTCCAAGCCAGCGTCTCGAATCGCCCGATCGGCGACCCTCGAGACCGGAGCACCGCATCTGTCAAAAATTGTGCCCGATCTCAGGGACTCATCCCTGGGCTCAAGAAGGCGAGGCTCGGGAGTTCGCGACCTCGCACGCCCTCCGGACTCCAGGACGGCGTCTGCGCCGTCACCAGCACCTAAGCTCGGCTGGCCAGGAGCGTCGGAGGAGGAAGAGGCAGCCGGGCGCAGATCGCCACGGCGAATCGAAACTGGAGTGTCATCTAGAGCGCTGCGGCGCCGGATCGAAGGGTCGATCTCTCTCGCGAGCGCCAACACTCGCCCAGAAGCTGGCAGCTGCTCTGCCGGGGTCCGAGGCGCTGACTGGTGAGGGGGAGGCGGCTCCAGCCTTGGTCTCTGATGAGGACGAGGGGAGGGATCGACGCTTCCCGGATCCGTGATCTGACGAGAGACCGCGGGCGCGGGCACGGACCCCTGGATCGAAGAGGGAGGTTGGGCCGTCGAGGCCCTCTCGAGCGAAGAGGGGAGAGGAGGAGCAGGAGGGGCAGGAGGATCATCCTCTGGAACAACCACCGGCTCAGCCCCTCGAGCAGTGGGTGGGGCCACCACCGCAGCTGCGCCTTCCGAGCGTTCAGGGGGCGCCGCCACGCCCCAAGCACCTGGAGGAGGGGGCCCCTCAGACTCCACGTCAACCGCTCCCGCCCGCTTCCCTGGGCCCTTCAGGTCGCGCCTGAGGCTGTCGAAAGAGGGAGAGTCGAGAAGCTCGGCTCCCCACGACTCCTCCTTGGTGGCCCAACGAACCTGCTCGCTCCCACACTTCAAAAGACGCGAGCGCATCGCCACCCAAACCGTCGTTCCCTGCTGGAAAACCACGGCCCCGGGCCCAGTCCACCTGCTTTTGCCGACGTTGCCGCGAGGCTGAGAGGGGGCACGCCTCCACACGTAAACCCAACTCCCCGGGGAAAACACTGGATCCACATGCTTGCGAGCACGCGAGGCAGAAACGAGACGGTCCCGCACGTCCATGGTCATGACGGCCCGCCGGGCCTCCTCTCGCAAAGCATGCTTCCTCGCGAAAGCTGCCGACGGAGACTCCGCGTCAGTCGAGCCCCTCACCACCTCGTCGATCCCGACTTCGTCGTGAGCATCGCCCGACAAAAGGCAACGAGGGAGTCTGGGATTTTCCCCAAAAACCATTTGGTAAGGAGAGAACCCTCCCCTATGGGCAAAACGGTTCTTGGCCGCGACCAGCTCGCAGAGAAGGTCCTCCACCTCTTCCAGAGTCGCTGGAGCAGTGCCTCCAGAAGCCTTAACCAGAGCAGCCTTCACGAGCCCCCCATGACGCTCGCAGCGCCCGTTCTGGTGGGGTGACTCCGCGTCGCACACGCGTTGGAAGATTCCTTCCTGCTCCAGCCCCCGGGAGAAGGCCCCCTCGAACTCGGGTCCCCCGTCTGTCATGACGGTCTCAGGCAGACCGAGTGGCCTCACCCAATACCGCAAAAAGGCCCTCCACACTTCGGCGGCCGAAGCCGTGGGCAGGAGGACGCAAACCTGGAAGTTCGACCCGTGGTCGATCAAGTTGAGGACTGGCCTAGTCTCGCCGAGGGCACTTATATACAGAAGGTCCGCCGCGACCAATTTATTGAACCGATAGGTTCGCGGCAGACACGAGCGCCGGCGCCAGCCGTGCCGAGAGGCCGACTGACATCCAGGGCACACGAAATGCTTGCTGACCCAGTTGATGACCTCAGGCTTTGCTTGAGCGACCTTTAGCGTCCTGATCAGATGCTCTCGCCGGGGGTGTCCCAAATTCACGTGTAACTTGTGGACCTCGTCCTGGAGTTCCCGTGGAATTCCAACCGAACCTGAGGCATCGGATTTCTCGGCCCCCTCAGGGCCCGGACGCTCGGGTTCCCCCTCCTCCTCGGAGTCGCTGATCTCTCCGCCGTCAACTGGGTGGGGGTCTGCCCCTGGGGCAGCGGCGGCCGGAAACGAGAGGGCCCCCGGTTCGCTAGCTGACAGAACGGCAAAACCTGTCCGCTCAACGCCCTCAATCAGCGCGTCCACCAGACGCTCAGGATACCGCTCAGCTGCTGATGTCCTGGCCCCGCCCACCAATTGCGAGTGCTCATGCTGTCCCCTGCACCTCCTGTGACACACGGCGAGAAGCTCCGGACTGTTCGAGATGAAGCTCGTGGGCTTCATGGCCAGACCCCCGTCGAGGGTCCTGAGCCCGAACTCACACTGGTCTCCCCGAACCACCTGGACCCCGGGCTGGCTCAGAAGCTCCTTCGTCGAGCTCAGCTGCTGAGAGAAGGCCCCGTACGGATTCTCAATCCAGAAAGACCGTCCCTTGGACAGCTGAAACATCGCCAGCTGCATGCACAGACCCCACATCATCAGACACTCTTGCTCGACTCGATCTCTATCGTGCTTCGGCATGGTGTCCCAGTTAGGGACCCTGGCGACACTCATACCCTTACAAGGAGGGCTCATCAGGAGGACCTCGGGCCCGTCCTTCTCCATGACCTCCCAGAGCTTGGCCCTCTGACTCGCCTGGCGAAGATCCCAACCTGTCCTAAGATCGATAGCGTGGGAGGCCTGATAGCCCCTACGAACCATTTCCACTGAGACTCGAGGGGTCGAGAAAAGCTCCAAAAGCAGGGTCCTCTGTTCTCGTCGAAGATGGCGTATGAGGTCCTTCCTTAGCTTCTTGCGACCGGCTCGGATTCCTACCCCGTCGAACATTCTAAGGGCGTCCTGGCGCACATGACGGGGAACTGCTGCTTCGGGCGCTTCTCGACGCTTGCTAAGGAGCGGGCTCTTGTCCAAGACGACCCAAGAGCTAGGGATCTGGGAAGCTAAGTCCGACGACGGGCAACGAGGAGACCAAACGGTAAACCTTAGCTGATCGGCGCTGTATCCGGCTAAGGCCTCTTGGAGCCCTGACGCTGAGGCCCCAGCCCACAGCACGTCCACCACGTCCCGAGCCCGGTCCGTCGCCGTCACTCTCAAACGCCTAACCCCCGACCTAGGACACTCCATCGCACGGCTGTCCGCGGCTCGAAGAGCGAGGTAGACCAACCACTGGGCCTTCTCGCTCGGGCCGAGGTCCTCGGCCTGCCACTGCGCCTCGTCCGAGAGCCTCTCCAGAGAGACATGCCCCCCCGTGTCAGCATCCCAGACCCAGCGAGCCTCCAAGCCCGACCTGACCCTCAGATGCTCGCGGCGTCCCCCAGAGTCCCAGACTGAAAAGCTTTTGGCGGTCCAGCCGCTCGGATCGGTCCCCGGGTGCAGAATCCGGCGAAACCTCTCCTGAGTTTCCTGAGAGGCTGACGAAACTTCCCAAATCGTGGAACGACTGAACTTCTTTTTATCCAAAGCTCTGCTCGAGCCCGGGTCAGACCTGGCGTCCGTGGAGCCTGCTATCGCGCGCGCAGACTCGGCCTCGATCTTCGTCGAAGCCTCGAATATGGAGGACCCGGCGTCAGCAGAATCAAGAGCCTGTGGCGGCTCACTCGCCACCAGGTCGCCGCCCAGCTTGTCCTGAGCCGGGCAGCTGCTCACGAGAGGCGCCTCGGGCCGTACTCGCCGTCCAGCGTCTCCACGGGCGCTGGCTCGATCGGAGGCCCCTCCGATCCCGAAGCCGACGATCCGCCCGAACGAAAATTCGCCGTCAAGACCTTCATCAGCTGCTCGAACTGCTCCCTCGTCGCCTGCGACTCCTGCCTCTGTGCGAACATGTACTCCAGAATCTCCTTGCGGTTGGACTCTTGGTTCTGCAAGAGCGCCTCCATCAGGTGACTCTCGACCGTCGGGTTCTGGTTCCTCAGCATTCCGCTCTGGCCCTGGGCGCGCGTCAGGTGCGCGACCCCAGAGGACTTGCGTGCCGTCGGAGGTGCCTTCGTCGCGGCCGGTCCCTCGAGGTCGATCGCCACGTAGCCCGGCGGCGGCATCTTCCAAGAGAGGTGGTTCGGCACTCCTGGATGCCCCTCGCTGCGGGGAAACACCGGGCACGCAGAGCTGATGGGCACGGCCCTGCGGTAAGTCGGATGATGAGGTGGAACCTCCTGGGCACCCGGCTCGTCGAGAGTCTCCTGCTTCACGTGCTCCTGCTTCGCGTGGTAGGCCTCCACCGCCTCCCTGATCATGTCCTGCTCGTTCTTGGCCTTCTGTGACTTCTCGGTCTTCTCGCACTCCTTCTTGATCTTGGCCTCGAGCTTCTCTTCGACCGTCTTGGAGTTACACGAAAGACGCTTGTTGCACAGCTGGCAGACGATCCAGGCCGCATGCTGGTTGGCCCGGCGCTTGCGGTGCTCCAGGGGGCGCGGGCAGTTCTCGGTCGCGAAGATCTTCTTGCTGGCCATCGCCGGCATCACCGAGGGGGCGAGCACCGAGATCAGCCTCGACTGAGCGCGCGAGGTCAGTACTGCCAGCAGCTTCAGCGCGAAGAGGCGCCAGCCCGTCTCCGCGGGCGTGAACATAAACCCGCCCTCGTTGACCAGACCCTTCTCGACCTCGCTGAGCTCCACCTCCGAGTAGTCGATCTGCTGCAGCTGCGTGTCCCTCCAGGGATCCGGCGTGACGTCCCAGTTCTCCTCGATCTCGCTCTCGGCCGGCTCCTCGTAGTGCGTCGGTAGAGCGAGCCCGCCTGCGTTCCTGATCGAGGCGCGCGTGCGCCCCAGCAGGTTCCCCACTGACCTCGAACCCGGCTTGGCGCCCTTCTTGACAACCTGCACCGGCATGGCTACCCGCCGGCTGCGAGCTGGGAGGCGATACGTGGACGAAAGAATCGGCCGAGCTCGAGCCGAGAGGGGCTACGGAGGAGAGGGGGTCTCGAGACCCCTCGTCAGTCCCTGACTTCAGTCCCGCTGCGATCGATCCCGACTCGAACGACGACTCGGACGACGAGAGAGGAGGAGGAGACTGCTGGCATGCAGGCGGCCCCGGCCCGCCCCTACTGTCCTGCACAGGCGGCGCCGTCACCTGAAACTCCACGTGCCCGACCCAGTAGTCCGGCATGAGCTTCGCATCGTCCTCGAGGTCGGATACCGAGCCCTCGAAGATGTGCTCGACGTAGATCCCGTCGGGATTCTTGAACCTGCAAGTCGTGACCATCTCGTCTTCCAGAAAGCTCGACGGAACGGGAGACTCACTCAGATCCTTCTTCACTGGCATGGCACGCCGGGGCTTGGTGAACACCAGCCTCAGCTTGTCGCCGTCCCGCTCCCACCTGTCTGAGCCGCTCGACACGCTCATGGCCCAGGCGCTCTCCGAGCCGATCCGAAAAGACGGAAACTTCTGGGCCAGATCAGGGTCGAGAACGAAATCCGACGGGGACTTGCCGATCAGACAGATCGTGCGGTGGCCTGATGGGAGCTTCGTCATATCCAGCGTGGTGGTGTCGTCCGTTCCCACCGTCATCTGGTTGGCCGCTAGGTCGATCTTGGCCGACATGAAGTCCAGGAACCCTGCTGGCAACAAGGGAGGGCAAGGATGCGGCAACACGAGAAATTCCAAGACCCCACAGCCGTGAAATGATACTGGAACGAAAGCTTTGGCGACCGGGCGGACGCGCCCTCCGACGCCGTTGGCGAAAGGAAGATCGTCCTGGCACCTAACGTGCACCTTGAAGCCCTTCTCCTTGAAAGCCGACTTGAGATGCTTGAGGTCCGGGACGCCTATCAAAGCCTGGGCCGCTGCCGTGTCTACCAGAGCCTGGTCTGCCATCGACCTCAGCGTCACTCCCGAAAATGAGTCTGACCTGCTAGCCGTCACCAACGCGATCGCCTCGGCCAGCTCCTCGGCGAAGATCGCCCAGGTGCTTCCGCTCGAGCCCGCTGCCGATCCCACTTGAAAGTAGAAGCTCTTGCCCTCCGACTTGAGTCTGTCCGCCTTCGACCTGTATGGCTTCTTGCAATCTTCTCGCCAGTGACCTTTATCTCCACAATTTGTGCAACGCGTTCTCTTCTTCAAGTCGTCCTTGCTGATGCGCTTGAAGCCGGGAGATGGAGTTGGAGGCGGAGGGACTCCACCTTTGCCACCTCGCTTACGGTCGAAAAAGTCTCGGTCAACTTTTCTCGCCGCCTTCATTTGCCTAGACTCCTTCCAGGTCCGCCTTCGCTTCGAAGCCATCTCCATGAAGATCTGGTATCCCTCATCTTCGTACAAGTCTTTGTCGCCCAGCGCTCCCAGAAACACCGTCACGTCATCTTCGGGGAATTCCACTTCAAAGAGGTCGAGCGTCTCGTTGCCGTCTTCCGAGTCCGAGTCCCAGCCCTCTAGCTCTGCTGGAAAACTCTTCGCCGGCGTCGCTGACTTCTGAGGGAGAACCGACTTCTCTGAGACGTCAAGCTCCAAGAGCGCTCGTCTAACCGCTGCTACTGTCTTGTCTCCGCCCATCAAGGTCCGTAGGTTGATGCGGTTCTGCTTGGTCAGCTGCGCGCCCTCCTCGTAGTAGCGTGCCTGCACAGCGTCTGGAAGCGCGAGACCGAACCTCTCTGCTTGAGCGATCTGGCTGTCGCGCCTGATGACGAAAGCAGTGAGGGAGGGACTCTGTCGGACGAATCAGGTAATCGAACAGCGCCTCGTTGTGAGCTTCTCGCTCCTTGTCGCCTGGCTTTTCACCCCTAAGAAGGTACAAGTGCTTGAGCAACTCCGTTATGCCGTCCTCTGCATCAAGAAGGTGGCGTATCCCCTTGCACTTGCCCTGAAGATCTATCTCGAAGCCTTCGAGCACCTTGCTGGCCTGGTGTTCTGGCAGAACCCCTGTTCTCTTGGACCATGCCTGCAAGTTGGCCGTGAAGATCTCCAGGTGATCTAGCCCGGGAAAGGAAGGAGGCGCCGAAAAATCCCTACTCCTGACGGGCTGCGAGCCCACCTTAGTCCAGCCGTGGGTACTGTTGTCATCCCAGTCGGACATGCTCCAGTCCCAGCCTGCCCCCGACCAGCTTTGCCACCACGAGCTCCACCAGCGGCCCTCTGCTGCTTCGTCGCCTTGCTGGTGTGCTGCATCCGCCTCAGCCGATGGGCTCCCAGCCTGTCGTGGTGCCTCGGACGTCCTCGCGCCCTCTGTTGCCTGTCCCGACCCATTCTCATCCACGCTCCGGCTACCATTGAGATCGTCTCCGTCGGGCATCGAAGAAGGCGAAAGATAACGAGTTATCAAAGGATGGGCATAGAGTTTTCCGAGGCACGCCTCTGAACACCACAGTACAGTACTGAGAAACTCCGCCGACCCGGCGGCCTTAAGCCAACAGGCTACGGTCAGATCCAAGGGACACACAGGGAGGAGGGGAGTGGGGGTACGACCACACCCGCGCGGGAACGCCATCACCCGAAGCAAGATCTGCACGGCGCCTGGGCGAGGCTGACACATCGCCCACTCGCGCGGGCGCCGCAGCACTGGCGAGCGACAGGTGTGCGCCGCGTCGCGGCGGGAAGGCCACCGCCTGGCAGGATCTGCGCGGCGCCGAGGCGAAAGCGACAGCTTCGACGGCTCGCGCGTCGACGAACATGCGCGCGACCAGTGCGCGCCGCGCCCGAGCGGGAGCTCGATTCTTAGAAAAATGAGCGCGGCACCGAGACGTGAGCGACACTTCCGCCTCTCGCGTGGGATGTGCGGCCCGGCCCATTCCTGCCACGCATGTTGCAACATGGACGACAGAACGCCCATGATGAGACGAAAAACGTACACCCTGCACTGATTCTTTGCAGTTAGCTTGGGGGGGGGGCCTGGATCCGGCCGCTGTCGGGCGGCTCTGGTGGGGGGCAAGGGCATACGCCAATGAGGAACAGGGATAGGCCTACGGAAAGGGCCTTGGGGCAGGCCTGGGGTAGGCCACGGGGAAGGGCCTCGGGCCAGTCCAGACCGGGGTCAGTCAGGCTTTGCTGGGTCCTGCAAGAGCTGGGCGAGGGCTGGCAAATCCGTGGCTGCTAAAACGGTCTTCCCGGAAGAAAGCGACAGATTCCCGGAATAAAACTCAACGCACTGCATAATACACGGGCTGCTTTCCGGAAGAAAAAACAACAATCTACCGGAGCTCTGTTTTAGCCACGGGCTTGCCAGCCGTCCCCTGGCTTCCGAGGCAGGATCCTGCACCCATACCCGGGTCAGCGCGCCCCTGGCCCTGCAGGATCCTGCAAGGTCCAGCGCTCCGGCTGACGCCCGTGTGCGTTGACCCCCACCTCTTGAGCCCCGAGACCTTGGGAGGGCCTCCGCCGGGTTCTAGAATGACCACGAAACAACACATCCCGAACCCCAAAATCGCGGATTCACCGAGGGTTCGAAGATCGGCCAAAGATCTCGGGGTATGTTTTGCGTTCGGCGTTGGCCCTCGCGTCTTCGGGATTGGGCGTCTGTTTTGACTTAGTGATAGAAGACCCCTCCCACATGGTGAAGGCGAAGCACATGTTCTTCCGGCGGCCCACGGTGACCCCGAGGACGATCGCCAAGCACACTCCTGCCGCGATTCGGCCGGAGAGGGCGCCGCCTCCCCAGGAGGGGGAGAGCTGCTCGGAGCCGCTGCTCCGTGCACTGCCTCTTCCTCCGAAGCGTGGCCCTCGGCCCCCGGCCTTCCCAGTCGTCATGCTCGCGTCGCGAAACGAAAGAAACACGACGGAAGGCTGTCGGTGGTTTTCCACCTATGGGGCCCTCGCTGGGCCCTGGGACCGTCAAAAAAACACCTGGGATGAACTACCCTGCGACGTACCCGACCCATCGGCACCAAGGGATGATATAGGGTGTGCCAGCAATAGCGCGACAGCAGCACTGCAACAGACGGCGCACGGCGGATATCTGCATCGTGCGAAGCGTCCGTGGCCGGACCCGAAAGTGGCAACAGATTCACGCCCTGGCCCCCCCCCCCGGCAGCCCTCGAAAGCGTGCGTCGTCAGTGTCGCACTTCGCAGCCCCTCAAGGATGACGAGGTCCCGTTTGGGTCCTCGTGGGGTCCCCACTGCGCGGGCTCCCCCAGCAGTCCTCGAAATGGTCGTCAGCTTCACACTTCGCAGCCTCCCAGGTACGTTTTTGGGGGTCTGCGTGGGGCACCACTGTGTTGCACCACCGCCCAGCAGCTCTCGAAAGCGTCGACCATTTCGCACTTCGCAGCCCCCCAAGGATGGCGAGTTTTTTCTGTAGATCCGCGTGGGACACCATTGTGCTGGCACCCCCAGCAGCCCTCAAAAGTGGCGACATGTCTTATTTCGCAGCCCCCAGGGAAAGCACGACGGCAAGGCAGGCGACAGACCAGCCAGGCAGGACAGCGAGGCAGGAGGCATGCAAGCAGGCAGGTGCAGGCAGGCGAGAGGGGGACAGAGGGCGGACGGAGAACGGAGGACTGGAGACCCTACTGCTCGATTCAAAACGAAACACAACCAAGGGAGGGCTGGGAAGAACCAGCCCTGGAGAATGAGTCGTGACATCTGTGGACCCCGCAATGGAAAATCAAAACAAAAAACATTGGATTGCTTGGCCCGAGGATCGAAAGCTGAAGAATAAAAAGAAACCTCAGCAGTGTGGAATTGTGGGGTCGGCGCTGGGGCCACTGGCGGCGCCCCGATACAAGGAAAGTTTTTGCTTATTCCCCAAACAGTGTTTGCACAAAGGGGTTCATATTTGTTTGATTTGTTTTCCGTGAAACTTGGCCTGCGCGGTGGCCTGGCGGCTATCTAGCCGCCGTCGCCGCCTCGTCGCCGCCCGTCGCCTGGGCCTGCGCGGCGCTCTGGCCCCCCTGTCGCCGCCGTCACCGCCTCGTCGCCGCCCGTCGCCGCCGGCGCCTGGGCCTGCGGGCCGCTCTGGCCGCCATGTGACCGTCGTCACCGCCTCGTCGCTGTCCGTCGCCTCCCGTCGCCTGGGCCTGCGGGCCGCTCTGGCCGCCATGTGGCCGCCGTCGCCGCCCCGTCGCCGCCCCGTCGCCGCCTGGTCAAAGATAGATTATCATTGATACGATATATATATATACATATACATATACAAACATACATACATACATACATACATACATACATACATACATACATACATACATACATACATACACACATATACAACTACATAAGCAACTAAATCTACAACCACCTATACATGTACATAAACATATGCACCTACATATACGTATACATATACATATACATAAACATATACATATACATATACATATACATATACATATACATATACATATACATATACACATACATATACATATACAAATGTATACATATACATGTACATATACATATACAGTTACATATAGATACACATAGACATCTACAAGTACATACACATATACATATACATATGCATATGCATATACATGTACATATACATATACATATACATATACATGTACATAAACATATACATATGCATTTACATATGGATAGACATGTACATATAAATATGCATGGCCATATACATATGCATCTACATATACAAATACATAAACATATACATATACATATACATATACATATACATAAACATATACACATACATATACACATACATATACATATACATATACATATACATATAAATATACATGTTCATAAACATATACATATACATATACATTTACATATATATATATGTATATATATATACATATACATATACATATACAGACACATAAACATAAACAAAAACATATACATGGTCATACGCATTTACATGTACATATACATATAAATATACATATACATGTACATATACATATACATATACATATACGTATACATATGCATATACATATACAAATACACATACGTATACATAAACATATACATACACATATACGCATACATACACATATACATGTACATATGCATATACAGATACGTATAGATTGTCATATGCATGTCCATACCCATATACATCTACATATACATATACATTTACATAGTCGCAAACATATACATATACATATACATATACATATACGTATACGTATACATATACATATACATCTACACAAACATATACATATACATATACATATACATATAAATATACATATACATATACATATACATATACATATACATATACATATACATATATATACATATACATACATATAGGTCGTTATGTACTGGTACCATCTTGTATGTGCAAGACAATTAACGGACCCCCGCTTGCGTATTGCAGCTTACAAATGACTCTGCCCCATCGTCCGTCCGAAATAGGAACCCATACCATCCCAAGCAGGCCAGTAACGTTTCTCCCCCTCACCCCCTGCAGAAAACACTATGGGCGCACACTCGCCGAAAACCATTTGCAAAAGCGGGGGCGAAGTGTACACGCGCGCCGCGTCGCGCGCACAACGAAATCTTCCCACGACGATAAATATCGCAAGGAACTCAAAATCGACTGCCATGAAAGCATATGAAAACATATGGCCTCGCAACGCGGACTCTTTTAAAACAAAAAAACACGCTAGCGTTCCTGCACACCCTTTACGAAAACATGTCCACACAATGCTATCAAGCGGGATTCCCGCGCGCGCATGTCGAGATCGTTCGAACGCCCTTACGCGCGAGCTGTCCCAATAATATGCCGCAAAAAAATGCACGAAGTGCACACGCGCGCGTCGTCGCGAGCGCACGCCAAAGTCTGTTAAAAAACCCTGGGTTCGTGGTGAATCAATAACCCGTGCGCCGAAAACCTTTAAGAAAACATGGTTTCGCAACATGAGTCTTCAAAAAAAAACCTGCGCGCGCGCGATTTTGCTATTTTTTTTGAACTTCTGATTTTTCACCATTGTCATCGAATGCTGCCAAACGGGCCTGTCGCGCCGCATGTCGAATTCATCTGGCCGTCCTCGCGCGCGTGCTGGGGAAGGAACGATCCGTGTTAAATAATACTGCGCGGGCCACTCGCGCGCGTCCGCCGCGCGCGCATGTCGAACTCTTTCCGAAACCTTCATCGCCGATGCAAGAACATCGTCGTCGTTGCCGGTGGGCATGATCAACATCGGCGCCGTCACTGGCGTTGCCGTCGTCATCGCCACCATCGTCACCATCATCGGTGCTCTCATCATCGTGTCTGCCGTTGTCGGCGTCGCCATGATACCGCGCCCGACCAAGTCACCGACTCGCACTGAAGTGCCCGCTAGGATGTGCCCAGCGGTCAGCGTCACCGCGCCCGCGCCGGTCGCTCCGGACTAGCTGGCCGCTGCGCGCGCGAGCATGCGCGGGCGAGCGCGGCCACAGAGATGCACCACTCAACGCCAAGCACTCATCGCACTCGCCGCCGCATGGGCTTTGCAATCCAAGTTGCGGGCGGATGGGTGGGACGATTGCGCGCGCAGTGGAGTTGACAACTCACTGCGAGCATCGGAAAATTTTCCTTTGCAATCAAATGTTAGGATCTATACCCCCATGAATTTGACCGCCCACCTTCTCGTATTGCAATGTGCATACGATATTGTCCCATCGCCCACCCTCAATATGAAGCGATACCATCGCAGCTGGGCTAACCTCGATACTCCCAATCATCCCCTGCAAACAAAACTACGCGCACACATTAGTTGATCAAGAACCATCAGATTCCTTATATAACTTGAAAAACAAAAGGTTGCAGGATGACGAAGTGCACACACGCGCGTCGTCGCGCGCGCGTGCCAGATCCTTCAAAAAAACCTTGGGCCCCGCAAAGATTTCAAAATAGAGCGTCCCGAAAGCACCTAGAAAACACATGGCGTCGCCACAATACTTTCCCAAACAACTTGCGCCTGCGCTCTTGCGAATTCTTCAGAAACCAACGTTTCTCCAAACATGTTCATTAAACGTTAGAAAACAGGCCCCTGGCGCGCGCAAGCCGACTTGATTCGGACGCAGTTGCGCGCATGCTGTCCCAAGAACCCTTTTTGCAAAAACGGGACGGAATGCACACGCGCGCGACGTCGCGCG
>CAUYUJ010019417.1:153314-158314 GCA_963575745.1 Prorocentrum cordatum
CGAGGTGCCCGAGGCGTTGGCTGCTACACTTGCAGGATCCACTGCCAGAGCAACCGACGGAGTGCCTGGAGCTACCCAGGTGACGGGGCGCAGGAGGAGCCGACGCAGCGCCTTGAACGACCAAGAGAATGAGCGCAGGCTTCCAGTCTTCGGCGGCCCTGGCAAAGTGCAAGCGTATTTAGCACTGGGGAGCCAGAATTGACAACGTGCCCTTCTCGCCCCGGGAACCCCTGTTGGCGCTTCAAGACGGTCCGAGGATCCCACTAGGAGGGCTCCCAGATTCCATAGGAAGGCCCAA
This sequence comes from Prorocentrum cordatum, assembly GCA_963575745.1. Taxonomy (NCBI): domain Eukaryota; class Dinophyceae; order Prorocentrales; family Prorocentraceae; genus Prorocentrum; species Prorocentrum cordatum. The sequence goes on from CAUYUJ010019417.1 coordinate 153,613, forward strand.
GAGGGCCAGAAGAGAGAACTTCCAAAAGTGTCCAAGGAACGACCCGATCGGTGTCAGGCTACATGTTGAACAGAAGACTTGGCCGCATGGACCGAAGATGACCCACGACATCCTCAAGGAGGACAGGAGCACCAGAGAAGAGCGAACGATTTGCATGGTTCTAGTTCCCTCGCCCTGGCGGACTGCCCTGGGCTTACGAAACCTCGAAGCGCCCCCGAGAGTGCTCCCCGGAGGGCCTCCGAGAGGGCCCCCCGGAGGGCCGAGCGCCTCCTTGACGAGATCCCCAAGACGGCCCCAACAGGACTCGAGAGCGGCCCCGGTGTGGCTCAGCAGAGCGGGTCTTTCGGCGACAGACCCGCGTGCGGCTCCAAGACAACGCCGAGAGGCCCGCGAACGGCCCAAGGGCAGCCCGCGCTGCTCCGGGAGAGGAGGAGGAGGAGGAGGAGGAGGAGGAGGAGGAGGAGGAGGAGGAGGAGGAGGAGGAGGAGGCAGAGGAGGAGGAGGAGGAGGAGGAGGAGGAGGAGGAGGCAGAGGAGGAAGGCCCGGCACAGCTCCCAGAAGAGCACTCGGCGATGGCGGCGTCGGCGTCGCGCCGCCGGCGGCGGCGTCGCCAGCGCTGCCGACGAGGGCCGCCGAATGCCACCGACGGCCGCCCGTGGCCGCCGAATGAGACAAGCGCGATCCCCCTGCTCCCGAAAAGACTGCTCGCACATGGCCTGGATCCGCCGCGGGGGATCTACAGGTAGGTCGGGCCTGTCCCCCTACTGGGGGATTTTGGACGAAAATTAGAAACACAAAAAAATAACAATGGTCAAAGAATAGTCCCCCGACTATTTGTCTTCCCATTTTTGTATATCCCTCCTGTAGAGGGACGCGCCCGACTTCAATCTCCAGTCCATTACGTGAAGGAAGACACGTTTTCTGCTTTCGGACGCCTGCGAGCAGCGGAGCGCGCTCGGTGACGAATGGCACCAGTGGCCGCCGATGGCCGCAGGTGGCAGCTGGAGGCCGGCAGTGGCCGCCGAGGGGCGCTCCGAAGGGGCGCCGTCCTGGGATCTCCGACATGGCGCCCAGGAAGACGCCGGCCGCTGGGCTCCAGCCGCGGCCCTCCTGGTCGTACTCCTCGGCCCCGGGCTGCATGTCTGCCTCCACGGCGGCCTTCTTGAGGGTGTCCTCCGTCGCTCGGCGCTGGACGCTCCGCCGGAGGCCCTCGGACGGGACGCACAGAGACACACTAGTACTATATGTTCTCCTTGGAGGCGCGCGTCCGGCCCGAACATGTAGTAAACCCATCAAGTAGTATATCCTTTCCCGAGCGGTGTGGCCAGAAAGCGCCCGCCGCGACACATGTGCTATGATATTTCTCGGTGCGCGCGTCGCCCCTGGGGGAGGGGGGGCGACGCACATATAGTATAAGTACGTTGGGGTGACGCCGATCGGAGGCCGTCGGAGGTCGGTGTCCTTCGTCGCTCGTCTTGTCGGATTCCCGGGCAAGCTGCGAAGGTTGTCGGGCATCCCAGGCAGTTGCCACCACCATGCCTGGCCATGGCCATCCTTGGCCCCAGGACGGCGTGCAGATCCTCCTGGCCTGGGCAGGTGCCAGGACCCAGGATGGCCGTCCAACCACGGTGGTGGTGTGTGGGTGCCTTCTGCGGGCCCCTCTGGTCTACACCCGACTCCCCTCCTGGATGCAAAAAAAGACGACGGCCACAATCGGCTCCAAGTCAATGGCAGATTTTCGTTCCAGTATTTGTTTTTGTCGGCCCCAGAGCCCGAAGCGGCCCTGGCGCAGCGTCGGGGAGGGGCAGTGGAGCACCTTCCCGCAGTAGAACATCTGTCTGGACCTCTTGGCCGCAGGGAAGCGCTGTCCTTCCCCCATTTGGAGAAAAACGAAGGTGCCGTCGAAGAACCCCAGGAGGTCGTTAGGGCGCCGATTGGCCCGCCCTCCCCTTCCCACCAAGCGGCCGAGAACGTAAGAGCCCGTGCATTCTGCTCGTGGCTCTCGGAGGAGGAGGAGGAGGAGGAAGAGGAGGAGAAGGAGGAGAAGGAGGAGGAGGAGGTGTCTGCCCGCAGCCTCGCCCCGTCGAGGGCCTCCCCCGGGGGCGTTTGCCTGCTCGGCGGCTCTCCGCGGCGTGTCCTGCGTCGTTCGTCGCCGTCGTCGCCACCGTCGTCGCCGTCGTCGTCGACCTCGGCGCTGGCATCGTCGCCGAGACCAAGGCGGCCGTCTGTATGGGTACCTTTCAGGGTGTCCCTGAAGGTGTCCTGCCCCATGCCCGGAGGTCCGACGCAGCAAAGGAGACAAGAGGAGCGCTTGTTCGGCAGCTTCCGCAGCCGAGCCTGGGCTCCGATCTCGGAACATGTCCCGACGTTTTGAAAGGATAGTAGCAGTTCTCGGGCCCCCGACGAAGCCTCCAGGAGTCTCTGGGTCGTCCGAGGTTCCTGGAGGCCTCCAGCGGACCCTGGAAGCTAGAGGCCTTCAGAAGGGAAGAACCAGAAGGCCGAAAACCGAAGGAGTGACAGCAAACAACATATATATATACACACACATATATATGTATGTATGTATACACAAGCACACCTACCAACATATCGGCTAACGAATCTGAACATAGAAGACAAACAAACATGTACATATATATATATATATACACACACGAACATGAAAATAAACACGCAAACCTACAAACCTAGACACACATCAACAGATACACACCAGGAACGTTGCAGCGCCTCCTCCTCCTCCTCCTCCTCCTCCAGAGGTGGCCTGAATGTTCCAGAACGGCTCTATCTGGCCTGGCTTACGTTCAAGACACCTGGCTCGGTGGCCCACTCGCAATTGTCAAAAATCAGCATCATCATCATCAACGCCATCATGGCTGGCATCATCGGTTCAATGCTGCTGGTGGTGCGGCGACGTCCAAGCCGCGCGTTGTCATTTTCATAACCATCGTCCGCACGTGGTCATGATCTTCATTCTCTCTCCTATCATCCTCCTCACCGCCATCACGGTGGAACATGCTACGCAAACCGTTTACGTCGTCACAGCCGTCGTCGCACTCATCACCACCCTCATCACCACCATGGTCGTCAACTTCAAACTTCGCCAACATCGCCGTCGTCGGCGAGATGCTCCCAGAGAGGCCTCCGTCAACATCTTGCCCTCGTGGAGTCCGCTTGATACTCCCCCGTCTTCCTCGTCTTCATTTGTACTCGGCATCATCCTGATGGTAATACTCATACTCGTCATGGCCATCGAAATTGTCAAACATCCGAATCATCATCATCAAAGCCACCATCATGGCTGGCATCTTCGTTTCACTGCTGTTGGTGATGCGGCGATGTAAAAATCGCGCGTCGTCAAAATCACAATCATTGTCCAGGCTTCAATGGTTATCTCTATTCGTCTTCCCATCATCGTCATCGCCGACATCATCAAACCGTTGCCTCCCCCATCACCACCCTCATCACCACCACGGACATCAACTTCGCGCTCAGCTCTCATCATCGTCGTCGGCGAGATGTTCCCAGAAAGGCCTCCAGGAACACCTTGCCTTCGTGGGGTTCGCTTACTCATTTTGGGTGTTCCTGGTGTGTCTTTGGGAATATCCTGGGCCGTCGTGTGGGCCTTCAAAGGGGCTCTTGGATTGTATTGATGCGACTTTGCGGTCCTCACCTGCCGTTTGAGAGCTCTGGGGGCTCCACAATCCAAAGACCACAAAACATAGCACAACTTAAAGGGAAAAATGATGTGTGCCTCTTGTCGCTCTAGCCTTTGTGAAATCCACCCATTCGACTTCGAAGATGTTGTGCTCTCAATTGTGTAGCCTTGGCAAGGAATCTACGGGCCCCTCCCAGATAACCCCCGAATTGTACGGAATTCCCAAGCAGACACGCAATGGCTTACCCTCCCCTGCGACGGCGGAGGAGGAGGACAGGTAGGACAACAAGGAGAAGTAGGAGAAGGAGGACGAGGAGGAGGAAGTGAAGAAGGATGAGAGGGAGAGGAGGAGGAGGAGGAGGAGGAAGAGGAGGAGGAGGAGGAGGAGGAGGAGGAGAAGGAGAAGGAGGAGGAGGAGGTGGAGGCGCAGGCGGAAGAGGAAGGATGGGGGAGTCCATGTTCGAGTGGCTTCCCGGCGGTCTCTGGGGATCCTCAGGGCATGTTTGAAGCGTCTTGGGGGTCTCGGAAGGCCCTCCCGGGAGGCCCCTTGGGAGTTTTTTTGGCGAGGTTGGAGATGAGGAAGGATGGGGAAGAAGATGTTCCCCGGAGCCTCTCATAACATCTGGATGACGACGACGGCGCCGAAGAGTGTACTGATGAAGAGCACTATGTCTATGTTCCACCCGAGGATCTTGTGAAGAATATGCAGCTTCCTGGCGGTCTCTGGGGAGCCTGGCCAGGGCATGTTGGAGGCGTCTTGGGGGTCTCGTGGAGCCCCCGAGGGGGCCTTTTCGGGGTCTGTTGGGGCCTCTTTGGGACCTCTTTGGAGCCTCTTTGGGGTCTCTTCGGGGCGTCTTCGGGACTCCATGGGCCCTCTCGGAGCCTGCCAGAGGCGTCTCCAGAGCGTGATGGGATCTCTCTGGGGCCTCTTCGGGGCCTCTTCGGGGCCTCGTCGGACCTCTCGGGGGACACTCTGGAGCTATCTCTGGAGTATCATGAGGCCTCAGAGGCCCGTCGGAACCGGAAAAGCGGAATCTTCCAAAT
>CAUYUJ010019417.1:163314-180674 GCA_963575745.1 Prorocentrum cordatum
ATCAGCGCATGATGCGGTGTGCTCAGACTGTTCCGAATCTTCACGGCGTTTGGGGCCAGATCACAGTGCTGCTTCCTTCCCGTACACAAAGGAGGAAGAGGAGGGGGGTAAACCAAGAGGCGGAAGGGAAGGAGGAAGGGGAGGGAGAGGGATGACGGGGAGCAGGAAAAGGAAAGAGAAGGGAAGACGAAGGAAGGAGAGGCGGGACAAAGAGGGAGAAGGGAGACATAGGAAGGCGGTAGGAAGACAAGGAGGAGGAGGGAGGAGGAGGGGAGGGAGTCGGGCTTCCAGGGGGGGCACGCGCGTCATGCGGAGGATGGCCTGGGGCTGGGCGGCCACGCCGGGTATCCGGCGGCTCGGCTCCCATCCCAAGAACACAAAAAAGTAGGCGGAGGAGAAAGAAGAGGATGAGGAGGACCAGTGCAATCACAAGACGCATCAGCGACGTTGCAAGTAAACCCTCCCACCAAGCTCAAACTACAAGAAATTATCTGCATTACGGGACATTGACCATTAGAAGGCAATCGCCTGATGACCCGCAATCGTGCCCAAACGCAGCTCATGGGACTACAACGCCGCCGATCACTGTGACTGCTACGTTCTGTCAACCTAAGACGTGACATAATACCATTCCTGTGACTTCAACACAGCGAATCAAGGCGACGGCCGCGTGCTGACAGTCTTAAGTGCGCGAGAACACCACTCCCGGGACTTCAACCGTACGAAACCTTGCAACTGCAAACGTTTGAAAGAAATGTGCGCCGTGCTGTGGCGAGGGCCACAATTTCAAAAGGAGCCACCTTCTATCATTTTAAATCCTGCATACTTTGAGTAGGAAGGCGCGCGGCGCTAAAGCGACAACAGCCTTTAAATAACGGCATGCTCCCTATCCCTGGAACTGTTACAAACTTTGGAGACGAATGTGCGCGGCGCTAAGGCGGCAGCCACATTATGAATACGGGCCGCCTTCCATCCTTGAAACTACTGCAAACTTTTGGGACGAATGCGCCCCGCGATGATACGGCCCGCCCTGCAGCCATGAAACTGTCGCAGATTGCAAGCTTCCGGATTGCGATTGACAAGGACATCTCAAGCGGAAAGCCCTGCCCACCCTACCGACGCGTCTGGGGGGGAGCGACAGGGAGGAGCTGCTCATGAGCAGAAGGGATGGAGAAGGAGAAGGAGGAGGAGAGAGTGGATTGACAGACAAGGAGGGGAGACCGGAGGGACGGAAGGAAGGAGGAGGAGGAGGAAACCCGTGTGTGCCCGTTGAGACGGCACGCGAACGCCTCGGGCGCGGATTCCGTTTCAGCAAGGCGCCACGGCCCACGAGGGCTTCGGGAGCGGCCTTCCTGCGACGGCTCTGGAAGACAAGCTGCCAGCGCTGGAGGCTCCTCCTCCTCCTCCTCCTCCTCCCCCTCCTCCTCCCCTCCTCCTCCTCCTCCTCCTCCTCCTCCTCCTCCTCCCCTCTCCTCCTCCTCCTCCTCCTCCTCCTCTCTCCTCCTCCTCCTCCTCCTCCTCCTCCTCCTCCTCCTCCTCCTCCTCCTCCTCCTCCTCCTCCTCCTCCTCCTCCTCCTCATCCTCATCCTCCTCGCGTGAGAAAGCTCCTCCTGGGGAGGGCTGGCGTGAGAAAGCTCCTCCTCGGAAGGCGACTCCGCCCGAGCCGCGGCCACCAGCGGCGTACCAGGAGGGGCAACTCGGAGACTCCCCGAGGTGCGGAGGGGGGCCAGGCAGGGAACGCTTCCCCGGGCCTCGTCCGATCCGATCTACACGACCTACCCGAGAGAGAGAGAGAGAGATAGAGACACGAGGCAGGGACCGCCTGCCCGATGGAGGGAGACAGGCAGGCAGGCAGACAGGAAGGGAGAGGAGGATGAGGACGAGGACGAGGACAAGGAGGAGGAGGAGGAGCAGGAGGTTTAGGAGGAGAAGGGGGATGAAGAGGAGGAGAAGAAGAGGAGGAGTAGGAGGAGGAAGAGGAGGAGAAGAAGAGGAGGAGGAGAAGGAGGAGCAGGACGAGGAGGAGCAGGAGGAGGAGGAGGAGCGAGGAAAAGGAGGACGAGGAAGGAGGAGAGGAGGAAAAGGAAGAAGAGGAGAAGAAGGAGTAGGAGGAGAGGGAGACTGGGGGACAAGGAAGTTTCCAAAGGCTGCTGGCGGTGCTCGGCGGTGCCCAAAGAATCCCGATGTCTTTTCGGGCGCGGCCGGGGGTTCTCGGGGAATCCCTGGAGAATCCCAGAGCTTCTCGGAGGCCCCCGAAAAGCTCTCAGCAGGTCTCCAAATGTACACGGTGGTTTTCGGAAGCTCCTCCTCCGCATAACTCATATCCCTCCTCCTCCGCCTCCTCCTCCTTCTGCTGGAATTCAAGCACTCGTCCCCGACGTTCGTCTCCCTTCGTCCGCCTTGTCCGTTCCACAACCGGGCTGGGTCAAGTTCATCCGACGCAGAAGGCACCTGCTGTAGTCAATGGTAGCGAAGCTGCTATTTAGAAAACCGCAGATCCACGGGGAGAGCGGGGAGTAGTTCAAGGAACAACCCCCGAAGAAAGAAATAGCCCAAACGGTGATAGATCCGAAACTTGTTGGAAAGAGCGTCAGGGTGCGTTCGTGCAGAGATGCTGATTGGCCGGATTGGACTCTTCAGTTTGAAAATTTAAGGAAGGGTCATGAATAGCGAGATGTTGGAAAACATGAGCGCGCAAGTACGAGACAGGAGGATGAGATGAATCTTTCACCAATGGCCGCGCCTGTGAAACGGCACGCAGTTAACATAACTTACATGTTGGTAGGCCTTGTCAAAGGAGAAATGGCCAAGGTGTTTCGGAAGCTTGAAAAAGGGAGCGGCTTCGATATGTGCCGGGAATCATGCACCCGAGATGGCGAACAAACCAAAAAACAACACGCTGAGGACTCATGACAGCAATCCTGAGATACGATTTCTCCACTGATCGTTTGAACATGATACCAGAACAGATGGCTGAGTTCGAAGTTCCTGTGCAGCAACACGATGATCTGCCAGCCCAAACGAGTGTTCCGATGACGCGAAGATCACAGCAAGTACCGAACAATTCCACAACCAACGAAATAACACGTTGAGGTGAACACGGAACTGCTGATACCTCTGAGGAACTCAGACAGGATAATGTAACGCATGTCCACGGAAAGCGAGTCTCGAAAAATCACGTTGCCAAAAAACGATTACTGGGCTAAGCCCATGGCAGTCTTATCATTTTACGCCCGCATGGAAAGGAGGAAAGACAGGAAACACAGGAGGAGAAAAAGGAAATGGTGTAGGAGGAAGGACAGGAAAGACAGGAGGCAAAGGAAAGGATCAAGGAGGGAAATTCGGAGGCAAGAGTTGCAAGGAAAGACACGATCCTCCTCGGGGCGCCCCGTTCACTGGTCTCACAGCATTGGCAAGGGTCTGGCAAACGGTCTGGAAAGACTGCTGGCGGCAAAGCTCAGACACAGAAAGGCGCGACATTTGCAAGATGAGGAACCATTGGACTTCATATAGCAGGCTTAACACTAGAAGGACGGCAAGAAAGAAAGGTAACAGGTCAGCAGAGGTTGCGCCCCAGCCCCATTCGAACGACCAGGGGGCTTCGGAGAGCGCGTCCTGGAACGATGGACCGCAATACCAGCCTGAAGAGTTTGCCGCAGCGCGCCCGGCATGCGAAGGCGATGAAGGAGAGCAGTCTGGTGAGAGCTTTCTTCAAATTGAATATGGCAGCGTCCGCGCGCACGCACGCGCGGGCATTGGGACGCAGACCGAAAACTGCTCTTTTACGGAACTCCGCCAGGGAAACTCGATGGTTTCGGCTGTCTTGCGACACGAGTCCCAGCGCAGAAGAAGAAAAGCAAGGAGGACTAGCAGCGCGGAGTACGAGCACGCGCGCACGCGCGCGCGCCGCGCGAACGCGCCGCAGAATTTGCGCGCGCGCAAGCCACACCGCACAAAAAACACACACACACACAAAAAAAAAAAAAAAAAAAAACGCAGACCTAGACACTGCATCGGTTGGACACTTGTCGAAAGCAAAGGGTTGGAAAATGATGTGCCTGCATGCTAACCACACCGCGCGCGCCCCTGGAGCCGAGCTTCACAATCAACGAGACATCGAAACGCACCGAATGAGTTTCTAGCGTTGCTGTATACTGGCACGTCCGACCACGCCCGCGGCCCTGCCTTCGCACCCGCACTCAGATGCTTTCTGCGTCTGGGATCGACGGAATCATAACGAGTGGATATGACCTGCGGAGGCTGGGATACAAAGACGCCCCGTTACACCTGATCGGATCGCATGGTAAAGCATTGCAGCTCGCGGTTCGATTTGGGGCGTTTCGCAATGCATCAACTACTTTGATTCGCGCAATCCCCCAAACTGTGCAAAATAATATATGTCTTTCAAGTTTGTGAGTGCCCGGGCTGCGGCGAAAATCGGGCGATCTCATCGAGAAAGAAACATGATGTCTTGAGCCGGGCCAGATCTAAGTTTGTTGACCCTTATCGCGTCCCCGAAAGCATGGAAAATGAAATGTCGCCCGTTGCGTTCCAGAGGACTTAAATGAACCCTCAATTGATTTGTTAGCAGCGCTTCCGCATGACATGCCGCGGGACGGGGGGGAGATATGGTTCCTGGATGTACCCCTGGGCTAATGCGATGCACGTTCCTGTTGGTAGGCCCCTGTGAGGTTGATTCAGAGGACCACCGCTGAAAAGTTGCCCATGCGCATCGCGTGGGCCAAATGGAACATCGCCACGGCAACTCATTGACAGTTGCACTGACTGGACAGACCTCCAGGCCATACCTAGGCAGGTCAAGCGCACGTGGCACTTTTCCCACAACGCTCGCCGAAGAAATTGGAACACGCGGCAGCGCCGACCAGAAGGAAACCGCGGAACTTCGGAACCTGGACGAACTGCCACAAGAGAGCGACGCAGCACAGATCCCGGCAGCCCCGACGATGCCGAAAGAACCCAGTAGGCAAGAAAGGGGCGCGCGCAATCTTGCACAGAGGCCATGTCGCGATTGGCGCGGACTCAGCGCCATGGGCCAACAATAGAATCGCCGCGCAAGCACGGGGAGGACGCTCCGCGCCCAGCCTTTCAATCAGATTACTTCTTTTTGCGAAAACTGCAGGGGACGCCAATCTCATCACGCGCTTCTTCGCTATGGTCGCTGCGCCAGGCAGCGGAGCGCGCGCCCCTGGGGAGGCAACAAAAAAAACACGCACGCGAAAGATTCAATCACTGCGAAGCACATGGAGCACGCAGGTTCCACGAGCACGATTGCTGCACAGACGGACGACGAGACCCCCATCAAAGATGTCGCACACGCAGTAGCAAGCAAGCGCAAAAATCACGCGCAATTACGGCGCGCACCCTCAGGGCACACGAAGGCCAATGGGTCTGTAGAGCGTTCTCATCAGCGCGTAGAGGCACTGTTGCGCACATACAAACTTGCCCTCGAGCCCAGGTACTGTATGGCATTCACAGACCGAAGGATCCTCGCAACGCGGTCGATACTTTTTCGGAACATACGGAGGGTAAAAACGTCGTTCGAGCGTGCGAAGGGACACAGATACCATGGTATGATTGTCGAGATTGGCGGGTGAATATCTGGCCGGAAAGCAGGGCCAACTACGGCAAAACCGCTGATATCGATGAACACATGATCGATAGCGCCAGCGGAATCTCCCCGTCGCGCACCATCCGCAGACGGGAAAGGAACGCGCGTTTCGACGCGAGCGTTATCAGGCAGGTTGACGGGGCACCCTGAGACCTGCAGCATCGCCCAGGCACTGCCGCAAGAGAATCCCCCGCGCTGTCTCCACCAGCGCCAGTGCCTGGGGATCTTGGTTTCACAGCACAGGAGGTTAATTCACGTTTGTCTTGGCGCGAGCGGAGCAAAACCCCCAACTGCGAGGCGCGCCGCGAGGGGGCGTGAAGCAACACGCACGCAGCAGAGCGTGGACGGAGAAGGCAACAATCGGAAGACAGCAAGCAAAGCGCGGCACAGCGCACCGAGGCCCAGCTCCTCCAGGGCCCCCCCGCGAATCGGCAACGCTCGAGGGGTCGCCCGACGGACGCGTTGGGTCTAGGGCGAAAGGGCCGTCTGCGGCGGCCAAGCGGGGACGGAGCAGCGATAGCAGCAACGGGGGTCCAGGACAGGGTAGATCGAGGCCTCCTAGATGGGGTCGGAGTAGATGGGGTCGGTGGATCACGCCGCGTCGCCGATGCATCGGCGATGCATCAGCGACGCACTGGCGACGCATCGGCGATGCATCGGCGAAATCCGCGTGCAGAAATCGGGCTCCACATCGAGCCGCATCGGCGATGAGTCGGCGATGCGGCGCGATCCTCCGACCTCATCTACTCCGACCCCATCTAGGAAGCCCAGAGTAGAGGTAGCCATCGCGGTGGCACAGGACGACACGCACAAGTTCAAGTGGAAGATGTGGACCAAGAGTGCACCGAACGGGGAAACGCACAGCACTGAGAAAAGGCAGGCTGACGGCTCACAAGAAACAGAAAGAAAAGCAGGTCCGATCGCGCCTTCTTGCCGAAGACTTGCAGCGGTCGGGGACGCCGAGCTCGCGGCAACCCCTGCTCCAACTCGTTTGGTAAATTTGACAACTACTTTACCACTCGCGATGAATATGAACTGTACAAGCAGAGTAGGAGATTTCAGCGTAGCGCTCACGCACGCGGATATTAGTGAACATGAAGTGTTTTCTAGACCTCCAGAACAACGGATACCCCAATACACAACTTGGACATGGAGGATGCAGAAAGCAATGAACGGCCACAGGAAAGCACCGCAAAATTCAAGGACGTGATGGCTTAAGTTATCGGGAAACGTCTGGGTTTAAAGCGGTGCCAGAGTGACCCGACTGTTCTTGGAGCGACAAGAGAAACTTGCATCTAAAGGTACCTGTTGACAACCCCACGGAGATGTTCGATGAACTTGAGAACCAGATTCTTTCCCGCGGGGGTGAACGCGTCAATAACAACTCGGCCGCAAAAGAGTAGGAAAATGTTTCAAGGTGGAGACAAGCATTGCAGTGAGCCCAGCGCCAAGGTGCATCGATGAAGCGTTAGATGTGGTGGGGATGAAAGGATGTCCGGCCGTTTCGACTCCTGGGCACAAGACCCCAATGCCAGTGCAAGGGCTGATTGGAGAAGACCGGCGCGTAGTGGGCAAGATGCAATGCGTGCCCACAGACGACAGAACTTGCGAGAAAGCTAGCGGCCCCAACGAAGAACATGAGGAAACTAAAGCACCTCATGCAATAGACGCAGAAAACTTAACAAGGATGACTGCATCTGCGTCACGGTGACATTCTGAGAGACGACATTGTTGTGTATGTTGACAACGGTTGGGCCAGGTGCAAAACAACCCGGAAATCCACATCTAACGGTTCTGTGTTTCGGGGTCCTCGTCTGCTCAAAAACTCTAGTCGTACCCAATAAGTGACTGCACAGACTGAGCTACACGCCATCACTTCTGCGGCCGAAGGCTGGCTAGGGCAGACGATACTCACAGAACTCGGTGGAGTAACCGTACGAGTGCGCTTACAGTCCGATTCATCAGCTGGGATTGCAACTGCCTCGAGCCTGGGGCTTGGAAAACTCAAGCATCTTGACATCCAACATATGCACGCGCAGCAGTAAGCACATGCATCCCGCGCTCGGCTGGGAAAGGCGCCATGCGCAAACGACTGCGCAGAGCTAGGAAACGATCTCTTCGACCATGAACGTCTGGAGGAAGTGGGGAAAATGATTGGTACACGGTGAGAACGCATATCAAGTCAGCAGCCCAGCGTCACAGGATATGAAACTATGACAGCACATTAAACAGCATGTCGGCTCATAGGTTCATGTTGCTGTGCCTGGCGATCGGCATGAAGCCAAGAATCCGAAGAAGTCGTTCTAGCGTTCAAGCAACGCCCTCCTTGCAACGACGGCCATGCACTTGATAGCAAGGCGGGGAGGCAGATGACGAACGGAGGACCAGGGCACCTGGGCGAAGCGCTGGCATACCTTGCGGTGCAGCACCTGACGTCAGAGAACACGCAAAACTGGACCGTACTCCGGACCCTAAAACCTCGCGGAAGCCGCACTGGCTTAGCGCACTCACTCACACAGCCGGCCATGGCCAGAAGTAAGTGCCAGCGGACCGAGCATGGAAGGCGGCGGCGTCGCCGCCACCGCCGCTGATACCCGTCGCAGGGGCTAAGCGGGAAGAGCAGAAGCAAGACGAGCCAAAGGAGCTGCGAGATCGAGACCGATCCTGGCCCAGCCACCGCATTCGCTGTCGCTCGTCTTCCTCGAGGCATACAGATAGGTGGAGAAGCGTTCGGGGGACGATGTTCAGAATAACGTCCTTTCTGATGTCCCGTGCTTGGAAAGCCTTGACAAAATTGTAAGGGTCCTCAGCGCCGTCAGTAAGCGCATTGAGGACGTTACTGCACTGCGCGGAAAGGATTCCAATGAGAGTTGTAGAGGTATCATGCGTCGGCTTGGGTCAAGTTCATCCGAGGCAAAGGCATATGGTGTCAAATTACATCTCCTCCTCCTGCTCCTCCTCAGCATCATCATCATCATCATCATCATCATCATCATAATCATCATCATAATCATCATCATCATCATCATCATCATCATCATCATCAGCATCAGCATCAGCATCAGCATCAGCATCAGCATCAGCATCATCATCATCATCATCATCATCATCATCATCATCATCATCATCATCATCATCATCATCATCATCATCATCATCATCATCATCATCATCATCATCATCATCATCATCATCATCATTATCTGCAGCATCATTAGCAGCAGCAGCAGCATCATCATCATCATCATCATCAGCATCATCATCCTCTGCGTCCTGGCCTCGAAGAGGATTGATGGATGCAGCGGCGACGACGCCGACGACGGCAGCAGCCACAGCGCCGACGAAGGCGGCAAATTTGGCAGATGGGCGGCCCAAGCCACCCCGAAGTCCGACGCCGCGGAAACACACTCAACGTCGGGCCTCGAGAGAAATAGAGGCCAGAGCTCTCGACATCATATTTCCATATTTCTTTGTTGTTTGGTTCGCCCAGGTCCACCCGCGCGCGAGGCTCCTGGGGGCCTAAACTGAGGCAGAAGTGGCAGTCGTGACTTCTTCACGACCCCCAGATCTGATCTGGGGCACGATAAGGCGGGGCCCAGCTCAAGGGGGGAAGCATCGACCTGGAATCGGCGATACGTCGCCGATGGATCGGCGTTAGGCCCCCGATTGCGAATCAGCGCGCTCCTGGGCGGGGTGGGCTATCGGGCCCTTATCGGCGATGACTAAGCGATTGGAGGTCGATGCGTCCCCCCGGAACCTATCCACCCTAACGTTGCCCCTTGGCTTTCGGGCCATAACTCGGCTCTCCGACGGCCGTTCGGGACGATCCTGGAGGTCCCCGAACGCTCTCGGCGAGGCGCAGCTGCTGGAACGCATCCCGGGGCAGGGAAACCTCCCAGAACCGACGACGGAGCCCGCAAGCCTCGCAAGAACCCCGCCCCCCTCCCCGGCCTCTCCCACCCTGCAGCGCGACGGCCCCACGAACTGAGGCCACGTCGCCGGCGCCCGCAGCGGCGACCCCGAAAGCGCCGCCGCGCCCGCCCGACGGCCGACCGCGGCGGCGACGACGCGGCTGCGGTGGCTCTCTGCCGGCCAGGCGGCGGCAGGCGGCGCCCGTCGGCGGCGGCCGCGGCGGAGCCCGCCGGCCGACCCCGGCGCCCGGCGCCAGCGCCCGGCGGCGGCGCCCGGCGGCCGCGGCGGCCAACAGCGGCACCCCGCGGCGGCGGCGCCCAGCCCCTTGCCCCCGACGCGCAGCCGCCTCGACACGACCGCCTCGACACGCCACACGTGCTGTGCTGGAGAGAGAAAGGTCTGGCAAAGAGACACAACAAAAGGCGCCCGTGCCAGGACGTGGCGTGCTGGCTCGGCGTGTCAGGGCCCACGTTTCGGCGACCGCTGTCGCGTCAGACCAGCGCTGTGCACACCTACGTTTTACATGTCCTCCAGAGGCCGAGGGCGACGAAAATCGGCCGTCGCGACTCCTGCCCGCGCCGCCTCGATGTGAGCCCTGAAATCCGGCGCTGCGAACAATAGCAGCATCAGGAAAAAACGCGACGGGGGCCCCAAACCCCATCGTTCTGCGGCAGTTCTCGAGCCGCATCGACCTGTCATGGTCCTGGGGCCCGCGACTGGGCGAGAACACCCGGTACGAAAATTATCCCGGCAAAGCAACCTAACAGCGATGTGTAGAAGCATATCTGAAAGCATTCCCCTTAAGATTCAAATGAAAATCCAGTTGTCGAATTCTGCTGTTCTCGCAGTCGTAGTCGCATTCGCGATGACAGTCGCAGCGGCAACGGCAGTCGCAGTCACAGCCTCAGCCTCAGCCTCAGCCTCAGCCTCAGCCTGCCTCAGCCTCAGCCTGCCTCAGCCTCAGCCTCAGCCTGCTTCAGCCTCAGCCTCAGTCTGCCTTCAGCCTCGGCCTCAGCCTCAGCCTGCCTCAGCCTCAGCCTGCATCAGCCTCAGCCTCAGCCTCAGCCTGCCTCAGCATCAGCCTGCCTCAGCCTCAGCCTCAGCCTGCCTCAGCCTCAGCCTCAGCCTGCTTCAGCCTCAGCCTCAGTCTGCCTTCAGCCTCGGCCTCAGCCTCAGCCTGCCTCAGCCTCAGCCTGCCTCGGCCGCAGCATCAGCCTGCCTCAGCATTCAAAATGTGGCCCAGGAATAGAGTTCTGGGAACTAGAAAAACACGAAGTGGCCTACAGTTGGCTCCGGGCATTCAAAATCATGCCCAGGAATGGAGTTCTGGGAACTTGAAGAGCACGAAGTGGCCTACAGTTGGCTCTGGGCATCCAAAATGTGGCCCGGGAATGGAGTTCTGGGAAATCGAAAAGCACGAAGTGGCCTACAGTTGGCTCCGGGCATCCAAAATGTGGCCTGGGAATGGAGTTCTGGGAAGTCGAAGAGCACGAAGTGGCCTACAGTTGGCTCCGGGCATCCAACATGTGGCCCTGGAATGGAGTTCTGGGAGCACCAAGAGCGATTTTGCGAGGATGTCCCAAGCGATTTCGGCTTCGGCGGCCTTCGGCGGCAGCCTCCCCGGGTCCCGCCCAGACCCCCCTGAGGAGTCATGATGCTCTCTTCTGAGACCACTAGAAACCTATCAGCAAGAGCTGTTAGGTAAAAATGCAACGCCCTGATCTCAGCCAACAGTCAACAGCGGCCCCGCGAGGCAACGATCGGGGGGACCAGCTCTGGAGCGAAAAAACATCCACCTGAAATCGGCGATGCATCGCCGATAGATCGGCGACAGGCCCCCGATTGCGAGTCCGCTCGGTCCTGGGCGGGTGGGCGATTGCGGGCGATCGACTTCATCTGGCAGTGAGAGGGAGGAGAGTGTCCACCGTGACACGGGCGCCAGGTCTTTCATACGAACTCAAGAACCGTTCTGTGCATGCCGGCCTTCATGCAGTTGTCGAGTCATGGGAGTCTCTGTCTCCCGCTCCGCAGCCTACTTTGGGGCTCAGATCGAGTCCGCCAGGGACGATGCGCTGCTGACCTGCGCCTGGCGCTTCAGAAAAGTCATCCTTAAAGAATAGTCTGAGCCTACCCCCCCCCCTATCGTCGGCGGCGCGCGCAAGGGGGTAAGGGGGAGGGGGAAGGCGTCTTAGAAGGAAGCTGTTTCTTAGAGGGTGCTGGACGTACATCTACAGGTATGGCACGCGCCTTCTAAGAAGCAGGGGTGCTTCTAAGAAGCCTTCCCCCCTCCCCCTACCCCACCCCCCAGACCCCCGACGTCACGACTTTCACATACCCCCAGAGGTCTCGACCTACACCCCAGGACTGGGTTTTCATCCTGAGTCGCTTTTTGACGGTCCTGGGGCCCAGCAAGCGTTAAGTCGGCCTGTAGGGGGACATGCATAGGGACCATTGTTCCTGTTAAGGGACATGTCTGTAGGGGGACATGCCTAGGGTCGACCTGTAATGGGGACATGCCTGTTCAGACGGCCTGCAGGGATATCGTTCCTCCAAAACCCGCCTGTAGGGGGACATGCCCGACCTAAAGCAAGGGCCCCCCCCACTTTATGTTGCTCCCGCCGTACTTACGGACCACATCCCAGAAATAATTTCGAGCACCCAGAAAGGTGTCGAAACAGTGTCGAAACAGTGTCGGACGAGTGTCTCCCGGGGCCCGACACGTGAAAACCATGGAGTTTCGGTACTTTTTTGAGGGGCTCGAAACTCTTTCTCGTGATCAAGGCTAAAGTAGGTCGGACATCAAAATCCCCCCTGAGATCCGACGCTGCACCAAAAACTGCAGCATCGCAAAAAACGCCCGGAGCCCCAGACCCCATCTTCCTGCGTCCTCCTTCGGGCCCGGACCGATCTGCGAGGGCCCCGAGGCCCGAGATGGGGCGAAGACGCCCGGTGGAAAAGAAAGCAAACAACAAAAAAAACACGCCAGGATCTCAGGGCCATGAGGCCGGGAAGTGCGGTAGGTCGTGGCCCCTGAGGCCCCAGCGGCCCCTGCGCGTGGCCGACATCGTCGCCCCTGAGGCCCCTGCGGCGGCGGCGGCGCCCATCGCGGCACGCGGCGGCGGCGGCGCGCGGCACCCATCCGCTCCTGCGGCGCGGGGCCCTCCGCCGCGCCTGCGCCCGGGAGGGCCTCGAGGCTGGAGCCTGGGCGCCGCGCTGGCGCTGAGGCGCCTCGAGGCTGCCGTGTCCTCCTCCTCCTCCTCCTCGTCGTCGTCGTCGACGTCGACGTCGACGTCGACGTCGACGTCGTCGTCGTCGTCGTCGTCGTCGTCGTCGTCGCCGCCGTCGTCCTCCGAAAGCTCGTGGGCTGATGCGGCGCCATCCCTGGGCCATCACCCGGCGCATCCCGGAGCCAACCCCCAGCTTGTGGCCGCCTTGGACTCGCGGCGTTTCGCCGTGCTTGCTGAGCGGGGCCTCGGGGCCGAGAGCCTGGGCGGCGCGCCGGCCCCTGGCATCAGGCGTCTCGAACAGATCGAGACGACGGTGTTTCGTCGCGTTCGGCCTCTCAGGGCCCTCACGGGGCCTCGGGACAGGCAAGAAACGTCTCGGGATGAAGAGCGGGGTCCTGGGGAAGTGGTCGAGAGGTCGGGAGTACAGCGCTTCGTGGCCCCACAGTGAGCTCCACCTAAGGCCCCAGTGGGGGTGGCCACATGCGTCCGCCATACCCAGTGCAGCGCTTCGTGGCCCCATAGGGAGCTCCACCTAAGGCCCCAGTGGGGTTGGCCACATGCGCCCGCCACACCCAGTACAGCGCTTCGTGGCCCCATAGTGAGCTACACCTAAGGCCCCAGTGGGGGTGGCCACATGCGTCCGCCACTCGTGGCCCCATAAGGAGCTCCATCTGCGGCCCCAGCGGGGGTGGCCACATGCGTCCGCCACACCCAGTACAGCGCTTCGTGGCCCCATAGGGAGCTCCACGCAAGGCCCCAGTGGGGGTGGCAACCTGCGTCCGCCACACCCAGTACAGCGCTTCGTGGCCCCTGTCCGC
Organism: Prorocentrum cordatum; assembly: GCA_963575745.1. Taxonomy (NCBI): domain Eukaryota; class Dinophyceae; order Prorocentrales; family Prorocentraceae; genus Prorocentrum; species Prorocentrum cordatum. Next base: position 176,901 of record CAUYUJ010019417.1, read on the forward strand.
CACACCCAGTACAGCGCTTCGTGGCCCTATAGGGAGCTACACCTGCGGCTCCCAGCGGGGGTGGCCACATGCGTCAGCCACACCCAGGACAGCGTTTCGTGGCCCATAGGGAGCCCCACCGAACGCCCCAGTGGCACCGCCCGCATGCGTCTCCCCCACCCATTACGGCACGTCCCTCACGCGTTCCGTGGCCCCATAAGGAGCTCCACCGAAAGCGGCACCCACAACGCGTTACTCACAACTGCACATGGTTGGGTCATTCGCCAAGATAAGTGAAAGAATGTGCGCGGTGCTAAGGCGAGAGCCACATGTTGAAAACCACCAGCCCTCCATGTGTGAAACGGCTGTCCTGTGTGAAGCTGCAGGGTCATAAATGGTTAGGAAGTCTCAAGCGAAACGCCTGGCCCGCCCTAAAACTGGCCTCGGGGTGCGACAGGGAGAAGATATCTATAAGAGAAGGAATGGAGGAGGAGGAGGAGGAGGAGGAGGAGGAGGAGGAGGAGGAGGAGGAGGAGGAGGAGGAAAGCGTCAGCAAGGGAGGAGAAGGGAGGAGGAGAAGGAGGAGGAGGAGGAGGAGTAGGGCGGAGCAGCAGGAGGAGGAGGGGAGGAGGAGGAAAGAGGCGGAGGACGGAGGAGGGAAGGAGCGCGTTAGGAGGAGGAGGAGGGAGGAGGAGGAGGAGGAGGAGAAGCGAGAAGGAGGAGGAGGATGAGGGGAGGAGGAGGAGGAGGAGCGGCGAGGAGGAGCGAGGAGGAGGAGGAGTGAGGAGGAGGAGGAGGAGGAGGAGGAGGAGGAGGAGGAGGGAGGGAGAGGAGGACGGGGAGGAGGAGGAGGAGAGGAGGAGGAGGAGGTAGGAGGAGGAGGACGAGAGGAGGAGGATCGAGAAGGAGGAGGAGGAGGAGAGAAGAGGAGCGAGGAGGAGGAGGAGGCGGAGGCGGAGGAGGAGGAGGAGGAGGAGGAGACAAACATCGAGGAGGAGGAGGAGGAGGAGAAGAAGCGAGGAGGAGGAGAAGGAGGAGGAGGAACAGGAAGAGGAGGATGAGGAGGAGGCGAGGAGGAGGAGAGGAGGAGGAGGAGGAGGAGGAGGATGAACAAAAAGGAGCAGAGCAGAGGAGCCTGAGTGCTGGACCTCCCTGCTGAAGGCCTCGAAGCTCTCCACGCGGGGGGGGCGCAGCCTCCCGGGGAGCTCCTCGTGCACCAGGCGGTCCAGCTTCTTCGCCTCCTCGCGAGGAGTAAGGGACTGTCACGTACAGGGCAATTTCTAATACACAGGATGCTTTTTACAAGCCAACAAATGGATGTTTAATACATGGTTAATGTATGAATAAATCTATGCATGAATTCATCGCTGTTTTTTCCCTACCTAGGCTCTGCCTAGAAGGGTTCTTACTCTCTAGCAAAGGGGCCGGGCAGTGGAAAGCGCCCCGGGCGGTTCCCCCAGTCCCCGCCCCGCGGTTCCCCCAGTCCCCGCCCCCTGGGTTCACCCAGCTTAGCTTCGCTTAGCTTAGCTAAGCTTAGCTTGGCTTAGCTTCGCCTAGCCTAGCTTAGCTTAGCTTAGCTTAGCGTAACATACCTTAGCTTAGTTTAGCTTAGCTTAGCTTAGCGCAGCGCAGCATAGCGCAGCGCAGCATGAGCACAGCAGATCATAGCATAGCATCGCCAAGCATAGCATAGCATAGCATAGCACAGCATAGCATAGCTCTGCATAGCATCGCATAGCATATCATAGCATTGCATCGCATAGCATAACATAGCATTGCTTAGCATAGCACAGCGCAGCATAGCATTGCATAGCACAGCACATCACAGCATAGCATAGCATATCACAGCATTTCATATCATAGCGCAACATAGCATAGCATAGCATAGCATAGCATAGCGCAGCATGTAATGTCATATCATAGCCTAGCATAGCATAGCATAGCCCAGCATAGCATAGCATAGCATAGCATAGCGCAGGATAGCATAGCATAGCATAACACTACTACTACCGCTACTGCTACAACTGCGACGATGAGGAGAAGGAGGAGGACGGCGTTTACCGTTACTACTAATATTGCTCTCCTAGGGGCTCCAACTCCTAGGTAGGGTCGCTCTGGGATAATAGGACGAAATCCCTGCATGTTTAATTCATGATCCGCACTCGGAGCATGTGTTAAAACCGGCACTGTACACAGGGCGTTCAAGTGACTGAAGCTGTGACCGAAGATGTGCCCGAGTGTGGCCGAAACGCCCAAGTGTTTCCGAACGTGCCCGAGTGCGACCGAAACGTCTGGCTCGAGACCAGTGTGGTTTCAGCTTCGGTCACAGTTTCGGTCGCAAGGCGCTGTCGGTCACGATTTCGGGCTAGATTGCGGTCACATACTTGTCCTAGTCACAAACCTGTTCGGCTGATTGGGGCCAGGCGCCATGAGGATTGGAAACGCGTGGCGGGCTCCAAACACCATGGGTCCCAAAAACAAGTTACACCTCCTGGGAATGACCTGTCTACGTCCGCCAGCTTCCGCCGGCCTTCCGCCAGCGGAGCCGCCCCCGTTTTACTTCCGCCGCCCTCCGCCAGCCTTTCGCCGCCTTCTGTCGATGGAGAGATCCCTCGGAGGAGCCCTTGCGGGAGCGCCTCATGCATTTCCTCATGACTTCGCGTTTTGACCCAAGCCCCCCTCCCCTTCCTCCCCCTCCTCCTTCCTGCCCCCGCTCCCCCATCTAAAAAAACGTCGGCTTCCTCCCTGGCCGCTTGGATTCCAGCGGACTTACAATTTGACAGAACGAGGAGCAAGTAAGCTGCATCCGAAGAGGCCGGCCAAAGGAAGAGGAAAGGTGAAGCGAGAAACGGTGGCTGCGAGGCGCCGCAGCTGGCTGTGACTGCCGCAGCGGGCAGCTGACAGCATTCAGAAAGGCATTTTGTTTCTCGAAAGTGGCGGATAGTCGCCCGGATTTCGGCCGTGCGGCCAGGACACTGTTTTGCCCCTCTGACGGTGCGCGTTGTCATCGTCGTCGTGGTCGTCTTTGTCGTCATGGAACGTCGTCGTCGTCGTCGTCGGACGGATGGAGGATGGAAAAGGGAGAAGGAGGACCGCAGACGACTCAAACAGTTTGGAGGTGACAGATAAAGCGTGAGGCAGTTCTGGAGGGGCTGTGGGTGCTGTTAGGGACTCGCGCCTTCTCCACCCTCTGCTGATCTGTAGTAGGCCCTCCCCATCCCTCCTTCTCTCTTCCCCTGCCTTCCTCCCTCCCTCCCCTCTCCCTCTCCCTATCCCCCTTTTCCTCGTCCTCTTCCTGCCCATCCTCCTCCAGAGCCTTTTTGGATGAAGCCAGCTTCGGTTCAAGCCAGCTGCTTGCCCAGGAATTCGATGGGGCTGGACCACAAGAATGGGTCCTAAAATTCGAGCGCCGCCACGGACATCAGCTTCGTGACGGTGAGCGGTGGGATTCTAGCATCGAGTTGTTCCTCTCGGAGGTTGGCGTTCGTGTAAGTACGTAGCAGCCCGCAGTCGCGGATAATGAGGGGGCGGCGGGGACGTCTGCAGTCTGCGAGGCTCTGAAGAAGCCCGCCGCAGGCGCCGAATTTCTACAAATTATACAACGAGTCCGCCGCAAGCGCCGATTATTCGTTAAAGCAATGTGGGTAGGTCGCCGGGTGGGTCGCGGGTGGGTCGCGAGCGGGTCGCGGGTGGGTCGCGGGAAGGTCGCAGGTGGGTCGCGGGCGGGGTCGCGGGTGGGTCGCGGGTGGGTCGCGGGTGGGTCGCGGGTGGATCGCGGGTGGATCGCGGGTGGGT
>CAUYUJ010019418.1:0-30000 GCA_963575745.1 Prorocentrum cordatum
TAGTAGTAGTAGTGCGGGTGTGCGCCGCGTCCATTCCTGCATGCAATTTTGCGACGTGGAAGACAGGACGTCCATGCGACGGTGCCAATGACGGCGACGACTCTAGAAGGATTTGAGCATGCGCTCGCGGCGACGCGCGCGCATGTCGCCCGCGTGGTATTTGTTGCACAGGGACGTCCATGCGACGGTGCCAATGACGGCGACGACTCTAGAAGGATTTGAGCATGCGCTCGCGGCGACGCGCGCGCATGTCGCCCGCGTGGTATTTGTTGCACAGGATTCGCGGCCTGGGTGCATGACAGAGCATCGCGAGTGCGCCGCGCGATGACGTGAAATCGCTGGATTTGAGAGAATTATTAAGATTCCTATGGTTTTCCTATGATTTCAGCAAGAGAGCCCGGGCATGAAATTTGTAGAATTTTTGTGAAAAAAAGCATTGGGTTTTTGATGTTTTTATGTTGAAATGCTTGCAAACACACGGTGTTCGGTAGGATTATGACATGAACGCGCGCGTGTGCTCTTTGTGGTATTTTTTGCAATGGATTATCGCCGTGGACGACAGGACGTCCATGTCGAGAGGAAAAATTAATAATAAAAAAAATATATTGATTTTGTATGGTTTTTAACAGGTTAGGATGGGACCACCCGGATGGGGCCCCTATCTGCCGGCCTGAGGGGGGAGTAGGCGTATATTCTAATAAGGAATAAGGATAGGAGTAGGAGTTAATAGTTCTACACATGGTACACATAGGACATAAAATAAGTATGTGGGTTTCTTCGGTCGCGCAATTGCCAAGGTTGGTGGCCCCTAAGAACCTATGCCCAGGACGCCAGGAGGCTGGCGGTGTCAGGCGCGGTGGGGGCGCGGTGGGAGAGGTGCTGCCGCGGTTTTGCAGGGTGGGTGGCCCCTAAGAACCTAGGCCGGGGACGTCAGGAGGCTGGCGGTGTCAGGCGCGATAGGGGCGCGGTGGAGGGGGTGCCGGCGAGGTTTTTTGCAGGGTGGGTGGCCCCTAAGAACCTAGGCCCAGGACGCCAGGAGGCTGGCGGTGTCAGGCGCGGCGGTGGCGCGGTGGGGGGGGGGGCTGGCGAGGTTTTTGCAGGGTGGGTGGCCCCGAAGACCCTATGCCCAGGACGCCAGGAGGCTGGCGGTGTCAGGCGCGGTGGGGGAATGGTGGGCGCGCGGTGGGGGCGCGGTGAGGGGTGTCGGTAAATGTTGGGCCAGAAATTGTCGCGTGGGGGGTCCCAAGAACTGAGCTCTCGTGAGGCTGGGGTGCCGGAGCGTGGAGGGGGCGCGGTGGAAGGCGTCGAGATCCCTGTCGCATAGGAGTAGTCTGTGCAAAAGGGATGTCGCGCACGCCTCTGGTCTCGGCAGATTTTCTTGGGAATCAACGATTTATTGTGTCTGTGTGTGTTTCCCCCCTCCCAAAATGCGAGGGCCAGGGAGGGTCTGGTTCGAACAAGTCGGAGCACGCCAGGGGGCCATTGGACCGTCTTGAGGCCATGTTGTACCGTACTGGGTCCATGCTGGGCCGTCTTCGGGGCATCTTGGGGCCATCTTGGAGGCATTTGTTAGCCGTTTTGGTAAATCATTGGGGATGCCTCAGGCGAAACTGTCATGGGCCGATGGGATGGGGGCCGCACAGGTGGCAAGACGCATGCGCCGGGACTTCATTGAGATCCTTTTGGAAAAAGTTTACGCGGGTAGCACTCGGCACGCCAACAACCCCTCTCGCAACCAACAGGAGGCGGAGGATATCATGGAAATCGGGACATCCCACAACCGTCCTGGGCTATGGGCAAGAGGCCTTTTGGGTGCCTCTTGGGTGCCTCTTGGAGTCTCGTGGACTTCCTTCAGGCTGGAGCGGTCTTACGCCTTCAATTGCCAAACATCCTGGCTCACGACTTCTTTGGCTCAAGGCATTTCGTGCTAGGCGTTTATGCCAGGTTTCTTGTTGATCACCAGAGCTCAGCTGTCTCGGGCTGGACTCAACTCAGCTGGTCCGAGGGCTCCGGATCGAGTCCCGCTCCCGATGGTGTCGGCGACCGCTCGCTCCATTGTTGCCGTCGTCCTTCTCTTTGCGCTGGCTGCCGAGGGCAAGGTCGAGAGCAAGTTCTGGGGATTTCTTGACGACGTGGCGGGGGAGGGGAAGGAGAAGAGCGACGTCACTACCGTGGCAGAGATACTCGAGCACGGCGGCAGCATTTCAGTCGAGGACTGCGGCACGAAGACGGACGTGATGCACGCTTCGCGCTCCCAGTTCTACAGGAGCCGCCTGCAGGTGCGCGTCTACGGTAACCTTTCGCGCAGCGTCTCGGGAGGGACCATCGGCGTGAAGATTTACAGAAACTCCGCTGCCGAGGGGTCGTCGACGGGAGACTGGATGAAGCGCGAGCTCGCATGGCACAGCGTCCCCCATAGTTACGAGGAGGACTTGTGCAAGCACTTCGGCAAGAGCCACAGCCAGCGTGGATGCCCCCTCCTCTCTGGCACGACCGAGCTCCGCTTCGCCATTGACAAGCTGCCGCCAATGGTGGTCGCGGGCTCGTACAGGTTGAAGATAAAGGCTGTCGATACTTCCGCCAGGCAGGTGGCCTGCGTGCGGGCACATGTGGATATCCCGCGCGGCAAGAGCGGCGAGGTATTCCGCAGGGTCCAAGCAGTGAGCGCCACCCGTCGTGGGCGTGCTCTGGAGCTCGTCACCAGGGCTTGCTCTTGTGACTTATCGGACCCGGTGTGCGGCGACGATGGCAACACCTACGAGAGCATGTGCCAAGCCCACTGCGCAAGAGCTGATGTAGCGTATCCGGGCAAATGTGGAGATCAGGTAGCAACCTTTGGCGGGAGAGCGGTGTCGGGCGCCACGGGCTTCGGCCGCGCGGGCAAAGACAAACAGAGCTTTCTCTCCGAGGCGGCGGCCCACGACGGCCCAGGCTGGAGCCGCAGGCTGGAGCCAGAGGCGACGACCACGGACACCGCGGAGGCGACGCTCTACATGGGACCACTGGGAACGCAGTGCAGCGAGGACCAGCTCATTCTGTCACCGCAGATGTGCGAGCTGGCGTTGATGCGACTTGGTACGCCTCAAGTAAGAATTCTGTGGTACTATGATCTGAACATTCCTCGGGGATGTTCATACCGGCCAGGCGCAGATACATGCAGTCACGAGTGGTGCATTTCACAACCGCACTCGCCGCATTTCAGCAGAGCTGCCAGTGGACAAGGGCGCGAGGATCTTCAGCCAGTTTGCGGCTCATTCACGATCACGACAGAGAGTTCCTGGTTCCATTATGATGCTGGGTTGGGGCCGTGCGCTGGAGTCGATACTTCTCATACTTCGTATGGCAGTCTGCCTCAACTGCGCAACCATGATGTCACTGGATGCAAGTATGCTTGTGAGATCAATCCTGAGTGCAATAGCTTCAAGTACCTACAACGGGTGGACGACTCGAACGACACATCTTGTTTTCTCAAGTGGTATGACGCGACTCAGTCGTTCGATAATTGCGCAGACTCTCCATGCGAACAGTGGTCTTGGGATTCCTATGATGCTTACTGGTACTTCAACGGATGTATGCAGCCATCGCCGACGCCAGCACCACCACCGACTCCCCCTCCAACGCCGTGCGTTGACACTTCGGATGGAGCGGTTGGGCCAACTCTGTTCAACCCAGAGCCAGACATGGAGCCTCCCAACCTGACCGTTGATTGCGAGTTATGGGTGATGGTTGTGGCGGAGGCTGGCAGTGCTGTGTGCGAGTACTCCTTCGCTTATGACGATTCCGATTTCACAACCACGGAAATGTGCTGTGCATGCGGGGGTGGTTCAGATCCGAGCGTTTCAACCATGGCGACAACAACGTTGCTCGGACCCTTGGTCAGCATGCCCGAGCCCGAGCCCGAGATGGAGCGAACGACGACCCTGAAGGACTCCGACTTGGACGTGCCGGAGCCAGAGCCGGAGCCCGAGATGTGGTGGACGACGACCCATAAGGATTGGCATTGGGACATGCCAGAGCCAGAGCCCGAGCCCTGGACGACGACGCAATGGGATTGGGACGATACGGACGATTGGGACGACATGGACGATTGCTGGTGCGACGACATTGCGTGGCCAGTCTGCGGAAATGATGGCACAACTTACAGCAGTTCATGCTATGCCGATTGTCTTGGCGGTGGCGTTTGGATGGACGGGGAGTGCGATTGCATCGACTGCACGGTAGTCGACGCGGCTCAAATCCCCACATTCACCCTCACGTTCCTCATGTGTTTGTTGGCGCTACTACTGTAAGGGCTGCGTTGCATGGAGCGGTCCAGATTGGTTCCATGTCCGTAGAGCCTGGGGCATGTAAGTTGCCGCCGGTTGCCTCATCTGCCTCCCGGTTCTCCTTTATTCGTCTCCTTCGTTGGGCCTTCTCACGTCTGTTCTGTTTCCTTGATTCCTCCATTTCGCACGGGGCTCGAATGTAAGGTCAGCAGCGCACTCCGTGCCACGATCGTGCATCCCAAATGCTGTAGTTGCCGCAGTATGAGGCCTGTCGTCTTGGATCATGCCGACCTCGGCCCACTGCGCTGCCAGCTGGGTGGGCGAGGCTCTACGAGGGAGTTGGTGTGGTGTAGACCGAACCCTGTGACCCCCGAAACGCGAGTGGTGTCATATCTCTGTGAGACATCCTCCAAACAAATGTCCAGGTTTTTCCCCACATGCTTGGTGGGGTTCTGGTTTTCTTCTCTTCCGCATCCCGCCCACGTTCCTCCGCCTCCTCACCCCTCTTCCTGCCTCATCGCGCCCGCGTATTCCTCTCTCACCTCCTTCTCTCCTCTCCTCTCCTCCTCCTCCTCCTCCTCCTCCTCCTCTTCCTCCTCCTCCTCCTCATCCTCCTCCTCCTCTTCCTTCCCCCCCTCACCCGCGCGCTACACACGCACGACACGCACATGAGACACACGTCACATGCGGCCGCAAGTCTGCACACATGTGCGCACACATCATACAACGCCAGTGCGTGCTTGGCGTGTCGACGGTATCATACATCATGACGTATGCGCCACATATGTCGTAGCCACATGATACGCGCGCCCACATGCAGCCGTCATGCACATGCACAAGGCACACAAGACACAAGACACGCATGTAGACACACGCGCACACACGCATACCCACATTGAGACATGTGTCCACATACAGCCGCACCCACATCGCACACATGCACAAGGCACAAGACACAAGACACGCATGCGGACACACGGACACACACACACACCCACACTAACAACGCTAGTGCATGGCTGGCGTGTTCACTGCATCACACACCCACGACGAATGCGCCACATACTGGGCGCCCACATGAGACACACGTCCATATACATCCGCACACGCATCACACACATAACGCGTACTGGGCACCCACATGAGACACACGAACGACCAGATAGAGTTCCGCACGCATCGTACACATGACACGCGCACCACACGACACAGGCGCACAATAATCGCAAGGCGTCGCAGGCGTGGCACTTTCTCCAAACCACCGGGTGTGCTCAGAGGGTGGTTCCTCACGGCGGCCCCTATGCGTGCCAGGGTCTGAGAGCGTGGCAGGCGTGGCATTTTCTCGACACCAGAAAGGGGGTGCGCTGGGGGTGGTCCTTCAGGGAGGCCTCTATCCGTTCCAGGGTCTGAGAGCGTAGCAGGCGTGGCACTTTCTCGACACCACAGGGGGTGCGCAGGAGGTGGTCCATCACGGCGGCCCCTATGCGTGCCAGGGTCTGAAAGCGTGGCAGGCGTGGCACGTTCTTGACACCATAGGGGGTGCGCTAGGGGTGGTCCCTCAGGGCGGCCTCTATGCGTGCCAGGTTCTGAGAGCGTGGCAGGCGTGGCACGTTCTTGACACCATAGGGGGTGCGCCAGGGATGGTCCCTCAGGGCGGCCTCTATGCGTGCCAGGGTCTGAGAGCGTGGCAGGCGTGGCACTTTCTTGACACCATAGGGGTTGCGCAGGAGGTGGTCCCTCACGGCGGCCCCTATGCGTGCCAGGGTCTGAGAGCGTGGCAGGCGTGGCACTTTCTTGACACCATAGGGGTTGCGCAGAGGGTGGTCCCTCACCGCGGCCCCTATGCGTGCCAGGGTCGGATAGCGTGGCAGGCGTGGCACTTTCTCGACACCAGGGGGGATGCGCAGGAGGTGGTCCCTCACGGCGGCCCCGATGCGTGCCAGGGTCTGAGAGCGTGGCAGGCGTGGCACTTCCTCGACACCACAGGGGGTGCGCTGGGGAGGGTCTCCCTATCCGTTTCGGGCTCGCAAAGCCTGGCATGCGTGCCACTTCCTCGACACCACATGGAGTACGCTGGAAGTGTTCTCCATGTCTGTCTCGGGCTCGCAAGGCGTGGCAGGCGCGGCACTTCCTCGACACCTCAAGAACTGCGCTGGGGGGGGGGTCCCTATCCGTTCCGGGCTCGCACAGCGTGGCAGGCGTGGCAGTTCGTCGACACCACATGGAGTGCGCTGGAGGTGGTCTCCCAAGCCGTTCCGGGCTCGCAGAGCCTGGCAGGCGTGCCACTTCTTCGACACCACATTGAGTACGCTGGGGGTGGTCTCCCTATCCGTCTCGGGCTCGCAAAGCGTGGCAGGCGTGGCACTTCCTCGACACCACAAGTGGGGGCGCTGGGGGTGGTCTCCCTATCCGTTTCGGGCTCGCAGCGTGGCAGGCGTGGCAGCTCCTCGACACCACAGGAGGCGCGCTGGGGGTAGTCTCCCTATCCGTTTCGGGCTCGCAAAGCCTGGCTCGACACCACAGGGAGTGCGGTGGGGGTGGTCTTCCTATCGTTTGCCACGCTCGCAAAGCGTGGCAGGCGTGGCAGTTCCTCGACACCACAGGGAGTTCGTTAGGGGTGGTCTCCCTATCCGCTTCGGGCTCGCCGAGTGTGGCAGGCGTGGATTTCCTCGACAGCACAGGGGGTGCGCTGGGGGCCAGGGGTGGTCTCCCTATCCGTTTCGGGCTCGCACAGCGTGGCAGGCTTGGCAGTTCCTCGACACCACAGGGAATGCGCTGGGATCGGCCCCCTTATCCGCTTCGGGCTCGCAGCGTGGCAGGCGTGGCAGTTCCTCGACACCACAGGGGGTGCGCTGGGGGTGGTTTCCCTATCCGCTTCGGGCTCGCACAGCGTGGCAGGCGTGGCACTTCCTCGACACTACAAGGGTAGTTCTTGAGCGCGGCATCGACTCTTTGCGCGACGTCAAGGCCCAGCCAGCTGGTGGGGTCAAATTGGCTCTTAGCCAGTAGCGCCCAAGCTTTTACCGTTTCTGGATTCCCTCAGGGCGCTCAGGCCCCCAAAGCTTGACCAGCGGGTGCCACCAACGATATCGGCGAAGCAACGGCCACCTGCATCATTCTCGCAAGTTTCACGTCATCTGTCATCACGCCCAACATTTTATAAGTATGTGGGGTTCTTCGGTAGCGTAATTTTGGTCAAGAGTTGTTTGGCCCAGCAGCAGCAGCGGCTAAAAGAAGTGGACAGTTGCCGACAGCGATGACGGGACGATGAGGGCCAGCCCCCCCCTTAAATTTCTAGGGGGGTCGCGTGGGCTTGGCGGAGTTGCAGGCCACTGTGGGCAAGGAAAGGTGCTTCCCCATTCTGCGCCATGTGCGCGGGGAGCCACAACAGAATGTGTTCGGGGCCTCTTTGCCAGGGGGCTGTCTGTCGGGGCGCCAGTGAGTCTGGCAACACTCGAGCCCACGTTCTCCTACTGTTGGAAGGACTGGACCCCCAGTGCCGAATTTGCTGGACTCCCGGCTCTGACTGGCAAGGGGGCGAGGTCCTCACTCCGACATGAAGGGATCGCTCCCACCCATCATTCCGCACGCCCCCACACTGCAGGAGGCGCTTCGTTTTTTTTGTCGGCCCCCTCCCCGTCCACCGGGCCAGGGCGGAGGCGCCGTGGGGCCGGAGGCCCACCGCGCCTCGAGCAGGACGAGGGCGCGGGCGGCGATGCTGATGCTCATGTAGGCGTCGACGCGGGCGCATTCTTGTCAGTCTTCCGAGTCGGAGTTGGAGGACGTGCAGTCAGGCACCCCTTCTTGGCTCGTGTGGCGCCTTGTGTTTTAGAGCCGCGCGGGAGCGCTCCTGCCCCCCCTCAGCCCCCGTCCTCTCGCTGCCTTCGCCCCTGCTTCCCGCTCGTTGCGCCTCCTCCGCTTGCGTTCGTGCCCGTCCAACAAAAGTCCCAAACATTGTGTGGTGTTGGGTCCTCGGTTTGAAGAGACAGCGCCCCGCGTCACCTCACCTGCCTCACGCTGCCCCCTCCTCCCACCCCTGCCTCTGCCCTCCGCGTGTCCACTTCGGCACTTCGTAGCCCCTCAGGAGCTCCCACTAAGGTCCCAGGGGGGGGACCACGTGCGGCCCCCCGGCCATTTCGGCACACCCCTTACCCGCTTCGTGGCCCCATCAGTGGCCCCAACTAAGGCCCAGGGGGGAGGGGTATCGCATGCGGTCGCCCAGCCGATTTCGGCGCACCTCTCGCGCGCTTCGTGGCCCCATAGGGTGCTCCAACTGAGGCCCAGTGGCACAGCTCGCATGCGTCCCCAGGCCCACGTTGGCGCACCACTCACACGCTGCGTGGCCCCATAGGGAGCTCCACGGGAGGCCACAGTGGCAGCCGCTAAAAGAAGTGGACAGTTGCCGACGACAGCGATGACGGGACGATGAGGGCCAGCCCCCCCTGAAATTTCTGGGGGCCACGTGGGCCTGGCGGAGTTGCAGGCCAGTGTGGGCAAGGAAAGGTGCTTCCCCATTCTGCGCCATGTGCGCGGGGAGCCACAACAGAATGTGTTCGGGGCCTCTTGGCAAGGGGGGCTGTCTGTCGGGGCTCCAGGGAGTCTGGCAACACTCGAGCGCACGTTCTCTTACTGTTGGAAGGACTGGACCCCCAGTGCCGAATTTGCTGGACTCCCGGCTCTGACTGGCAAGGGGGCGAGGTCCTCATTCCGACATGAAGGGATCGCTCCGCCCATCATTCCGCACGCCTCCACACTGCAGGAGCCGCTTCGTGTTTTTTTTTTCCCCAACCATCATGTGGTGTTGGGTCCTCGTTTTGAAGAGACAGCGCCCCGCGTCTCACCTCCCGCTGCCCTCCTCTCTTCTCCCATCATCGTCATCATCATCATCATCATCATCATCATCATCATCATCGTCATCATCACCACTAGCATCATCATCGTCATCATCATCGCCATGGCCATTAGTTTCCAACCATCCTGTGGTGTTCGCATGGCGGCCCCGCCCCATTCTGGCGCACCCCTCACACGGTTCGTGGCCCCATAGGGAGCTCCACCGAAGGCCCCAGTGGCTGCGTTCGCATGGCGGCCCCGCCCCATTTCTGGCGCACCCCTCACACGGTTCGTGGCCCCATAGGGAGCTCCACCGAAGGCCCCAGTGGCTGCGTTCGCATGCGGCCCCCCCCATTCTGGCGCACCCCTCACACGGTTCGTGGCCCCATAGGGAGCTCCACCGAAGCCCCAGTGGCTGCGTGTGGCACACCCCTCACACGCGTGGCCCCATCGCATGGCCGCCCCGCCCCATTCTGGCGCACCCCTCACACGGTTCGTGGCCCATAGGGAGCTCTGGGCTGTTCGCATGGCGCCCCCCGCCCCATTCTGTGCGCACCCCTCACACGGTTCGTGGCACCATAGGGAGCTCCACCGAAGGCCCCAGTGGCTGCGTTCGCATGGCGGCCCCGCCCCATTCTGGCGCACCCCTCACACGGTTCGTGGCCCCATAGGGAGCTCCACCGAAGGCCCCAGTGGTTGCGTTCGCATGGCGGCCCCGCCCCATTTCGGCGCACCCCTCACGAGGAGGTGGCCCCATAGGGAGCTCCACCGAAGGCCCCAGTGGCTGCGTTCGCATGGCGGCCCCGCACCCATCGTCTAGGCTCCACCGCAGTGGCCCGCTCACACCCCTCACACGGTTCGTGGCCCCATAGGGAGCTCCACCGAAGGCCCCAGTGGCTGCGTTCGCATGGCGGCCCCGCCCCATTCTGGCGCACCCCTCACACGGTTCGTGGCCCATAGGGAGCTCCACCGAAGGCCCCAGTGGCTGCGTTCGCATGGCGGCCCCGCCCCATTCTGGCGCACCCCTCACACGGTTCGCGGCCCCATAGGGGGTTCAACCGAGGGCCCCAGTGGCAGGCTTCGCATGGCGGCCCCGCCCCAATCTGGCGCACCCCGCACGAGGATCGCGGCCCCATAGGGAGCTCCACCGAAGGCCCCAGTGGCAGGGTTCGCATGGCGACCCCGCCCCATGTCGGCGCACCCCTCACGAGGATCGTGGCCCTGTGGGGAGCTCCACCGAAGGCCCCAGTGGCAGGGTTCGCATGGCGGCCCCGCCCCATGTCGGCGCACCCCTCACGAGAATCGTGGCCCCATAGGAAGCTCCACCGAAGGCGCCAGTGGCAGGGTTCGCTTGGCGGCCCCGCCCCTTTTCGGCACACCCCTCACACGGTTCGTGACCTCATAGGGAGCTTCACCGAAGGCGCCAGTGGCAGGGTTCGCATGACGGCCCCGCCCCATGTCGGCACACCCCTCACGAGGATCGGAGTAATCATTTTTTGTCAGAGCTCCGGGGCCCGAAGGCGGACCCAGGGGGCCGAGATCGAAGGCCAGAGGCGAGCCCACACAGGCGCCGGGCACTGAAACCACTCAGAGCGAGGCGTGCAAATTTCGCATTCGTGCAAATTACATCACTCGCGCGCAGACCCATTCACACTCAGACTCACTCGCGCTCTGACTCACCTGCGTTCATTCTCTCGTAATCAGACCCATCGTATTCCTTTGCGTTGTGTGCCCCGCCACATTTCGGCACCCCCCTCATACGGTTCTGGGCCCTATGGGGAGCGCCACCGAAGAAGATACTCACAATTGCGGTACTCACAACTGCATATGGTTGGGTCCTTCGCCAGGATATTTTTTTTTTGTCGGCCCCCTCCCCGTCCACCGGGCCAGGGCGGAGGCGCCGTGGGGCCGGAGGCCCACCGCGCCTCGAACAGGACGAGGGCGCGGGCGGCGATGCTGATGCTCATGTAGGCGTCGACGCGGGCGCGTTCTTGTCAGTCTTCCGAGTCGGAGTTGGAGGACGTGCAGTCTGGCACCCCTTCTTGGCTCGTGTGGCGCCTTGTGTTTTAGAGCCGCGCGGGAGCGCTCCTGCCCCCCTCAGCCCCCGTCCTCTCGCTGCCTTCGTCCCTGTTTCCCGCTCGTTGCGCCTCCTCCGCTTGCGTTCGTGCCCGTCCAACAAAAGTCCCAAACATTGTGTGGTGTTGGGTCCTCGGTTTGAAGAGACAGCGCCCCGCGTCACCTCACCTGCCTCACGCTGCCCCCTCCTCCCACCCCTGCCTCTGCCCTCCGCATGTCCACTTCGGCACTTCGTAGCCCCTCAGGAGCTCCCACTAAGGTCCCAGGGGGGGGGGACCACGTGCGGCCCCCCGGCCATTTTGGCACACCCCTCACCCGCTTCGTGGCCCCATCAGTGGCCCCAACTAAGGCCCAGGGGGGAGGGGTATCGCATGCGGCCGCCCAGCCGATTTCGGCGCACCTCTCACGCGCTTCGTGGCCCCATAGGGTGCTCCAACTGAGGCCCAGTGGCACAGCTCGCATGCGTCCCCAGGCCCACGTTGGCGCACCACTCACACGCTGCGTGGCCCCATAGGGAGCTCCACGGGAGGCCACAGTGGCAGCCGCTAAAAGAAGTGGACAGTTGCCGACGACAGCGATGACGGGACGATGAGGGCCAGCCCCCCCTGAAATTTCTGGGGGCCACGTGGGCCTGGCGGAGTTGCAGGCCAGTGTGGGCAAGGAAAGGTGCTTCCCCATTCTGCGCCATGTGCGCGGGGAGCCACAACATAATGTGTTCGGGGCCTCTTGGCAAGGGGGGCTGTCTGTCGGGGCTCCAGGGAGTCTGGCAACACTCGAGCGCACGTTCTCTTACTGTTGGAAGGACTGGACCCCCAGTGCCGAATTTGCTGGACTCCCGGCTCTGACTGGCAAGGGGGCGAGGTCCTCATTCCGACATGAAGGGATCGCTCCGCCCATCATTCCGCACGCCTCCACACTGCAGGAGGCGCTTAGTTCCCAACCATCCTGTGGTGTTGGGTCCTCGTTTTGAAGAGACAGCGCCCCGCGTCTCACCTCCCGCTGCCCTCCTCTCTTCTCCCATCATCGTCATCATCATCATCATCATCATCATCATCATCATCATCATCATCATCATCATCATCATCATCATCATCATCATCGTCATCATCACCACTAGCATCATCATCGTCATCATCATCGCCATGGCCATTAGTTTCCAACCATCCTGTGGTGTTCGCATGGCGGCCCCGCCCCATTCTGGCGCACCCCTCACACGGTTCGTGGCCCCATAGGGAGCTCCACCGAAGGCCCCAGTGGCTGCGTTCGCATGGCGGCCCCGCCCCATTCTGGCGCACCCCTCACACGGTTCGTGGCCCCATAGGGAGCTCCACCGAAGGCCCCAGTGGCTGCGTTCGCATGGCGGCCCCGCCCCATTCTGGCGCACCCCTCACACGGTTCGTGGCCCCATAGGGAGCTCCACCGAAGGCCCCAGTGGCAGGGTTCGCATGGCGGCCCCGCCCCATTTTGGCGCACCCCTCACACGGTTCGTGGCCCCATAGGGAGCTCCACCGAAGGCCCCAGTGGCAGGGTTCGCATGGCGGCCCCGCCCCATTTTGGCGCACCCCTCACACGGTTCGTGGCCCCATAGGGAGCTCCACCGAAGGCCCCAGTGGCTGCGTTCGCATGGCGGCCCCGCCCCATTTGGCGCACCCCTCACACGGTTCGTGGCACCCCTCCCCACTGAGGGCGGCCCCGCCCCATTTCGTGGCCCCATAGGGAGAACGAGGCTTGGCTGCGTTCGCTCCACCGAAGGCCCCAGTGGCTGCGTTCGCATGGCGGCCCCGCCCCATTCTGGCGCACCCCTCACACGGTTCGTGGCCCCATAGGGAGCTCCACCGAAGGCCCCAGTGGCTGCGTTCGCATGGCGGCCCCGCCCCATTCTGGCGCACCCCTCACACGGTTCGCGGCCCCATAGGGGGTTCAACCGAGGGCCCCAGTGGCAGGCTTCGCATGGCGGCCCCGCCCCAATCTGGCGCACCCCGCACGAGGATCGCGGCCCCATAGGGAGCTCCACCGAAGGCCCCAGTGGCAGGGTTCGCATGGCGACCCCGCCCCATGTCGGCGCACCCCTCACGAGGATCGTGGCCCTGTGGGGAGCTCCACCGAGGGCGCCAGTGGCAGGGTTCGCATGGCGGCCCCGCCCCATGTCGGCGCACCCCTCACGAGAATCGTGGCCCCATAGGAAGCTCCACCGAAGGCGCCAGTGGCAGGGTTCGCTTGGCGGCCCCGCCCCTTTTCGGCACACCCCTCACACGGTTCGTGACCTCATAGGGAGCTTCACCGAAGGCGCCAGTGGCAGGGTTCGCATGACGGCCCCGCCCCATGTCGGCACACCCCTCACGAGGATCGGAGTAATCATTTTTTGTCAGAGCTCCGGGGCCCGAAGGCGGACCCAGGGGGCCGAGATCGAAGGCCAGAGGCGAGCCCACACAGGCGCCGGGCACTGAAACCACTCAGAGCGAGGCGTGCAAATTTCGCATTCGTGCAAATTACATCACTCGCGCGCAGACCCATTCACACTCAGACTCACTCGCGCTCTGACTCACCTGCGTTCATTCTCTCGTAATCAGACCCATCGTATTCCTTTGCGTTGTGTGCCCCGCCACATTTCGGCACCCCCCTCATACGGTTCTGGGCCCTATGGGGAGCGCCACCGAAGAAGATATTCACAATTGCGGTACTCACAACTGCATATGGTTGGGTCCTTCGCCAGGATAATTTTTTTTTGTCGGCCCCCTCCCCGTCCACCGGGCCAGGGCGGAGGCGCCGTGGGACCGGAGGCCCACCGCGCCTCGAGCAGGACGAGGGCGCGGGCGGCGATGCTGATGCTCATGTTGGCGTCGACGCGGGCGCATTCTTATCATTCTTCCGAATCGGAGTTGGAGGACGTGCAGTCTGGCA
The DNA here is from genome assembly GCA_963575745.1 of Prorocentrum cordatum. Lineage (NCBI taxonomy): Eukaryota > Dinophyceae > Prorocentrales > Prorocentraceae > Prorocentrum > Prorocentrum cordatum. The sequence goes on from CAUYUJ010019418.1 coordinate 14,073, forward strand.
CCCCTTCTTGGCTCGTGTGGCGCCTTGTGTTTTAGAGCCGCGCGGGAGCGCTCCTGCCCCCCCTCAGCTCCCTCCCTTCGCTGCCTTCGTCCCTGCTTCCCGCTCGTTGCGCCTCCTCCGATTGCGTTCGTGCCCGCCCAAAAGTCCCAAACATTGCGTGGTGTTGGGTCCTCGGTTTGAAGAGACAGCGCCCCGCGTCACCTCACCTGCCTCACGCTGCCCCCTCCTCCCACCCCTGCCTCTGCCCTCCGCATGTCCACTTCGGCACTTCGTAGCCCCTCAGGAGCTCCCACTAAGGTCCCAGGGGGGGGACCACGTGCGGCCCCCCGGCCATTTCGGCACACCCCTTACCCGCTTCGTGGCCCCATCAGTGGCCCCAACTAAGGCCCAGGGGGGAGGGGTATCGCATGCGGTCGCCCAGCCGATTTCGGCGCACCTCTCACACGTTTCGTGGCCCCATAGGGTGCTCCAACTGAGGCCCAGTGGCACAGCTCGCATGCGTCCCCAGGCCCAAGTTGGCGCACCACTCACACGCTGCGTGGCCCCATAGGGAGCTCCACGGGAGGCCACAGTGGCAGCCGCTAAAAGAAGTGGACAGTTGCCGACGACAGCGATGACGGGACGATGAGGGCCAGCCCCCCCTGAAATTTCTGGGGGTCACGTGGGCCTGGCGGAGTTGCAGGCCACTGTGGGCAAGGAAAGGTGCTTCCCCATTCTGCGCCATGCCTCTTTGCCAGGGGGCTGTCTGTCGGGGCTCCAGTGAGTCTGGCAACGCTCGAGCGCACGTTCTCCTACTGTTGGAAGGACTGGACCCCCAGTGCTGAATTTGCTGGACTCCCGGCTCTGACTGGCAAGGGGGCGAGGTCCTCATTCCGACATGAAGGGATCGTTCCCACCCATCATCCCGCACGCCTCCACACTGCAGGAGGCGCTTCGTTTTTTTTCTTTTGTTTTTTTGTCGAACCCCTCTCCGTCCACCGGGCCAGGGCGGAGGCGCCGTGGGGCCGGAGGCCCACCGCGCCTCGAGCATGACGAGGGCGCGGGCGGCGATGCTGATGCTCATGTTGGCGTCGACGCGGGCGCATTCTTATCATTCTTCCGAATTTGAGTTGGAGGACGTACAGTCAGGCATCCCTTCTTGGCTCGTGTGGCGCCTTGTGTTTTAGAGCCGCGCGGGAGCGCTCCTGCCCCCCCTCAGCCCCCTCCCCTCGCTGCCTTCGCCCCTGCTTCCCGCTCGTTGCGCCTCCTCCGCTTGCGTTCGTGCCCGTCCAACAAAAGTCCCAAACATTGTGTGGTGTTGGGTCCTCGGTTTGAAGAGACAGCGCCCCGCGTCACCTCACCTGCCTCACGCTGCCCCCTCCTCCCACCCCTGCCTCTGCCCTCCGCATGTCCACTTCGGCACTTCGTAGCTCCTCAGGAGCTCCCACTAAGGTCCCAGGGGGGGGGACCACGTGCGGCCCCCCGGCCATTTCGGCACACCCCTTACCCGCTTCGTGGCCCCATCAGTGGCCCCAACTAAGGCCCAGGGGGGAGGGGTATCGCATGCGGTCTCCCGGCCGATTTCGGCTCACCTCTCGCACGTTTCGTGGCCCTATAGGGTGCTCCAACTGAGGCCCAGTGGCACAGCTCGCATGCGCCCCCAGGCCCAAGTTGGCGCACCACTCACATGCTGCGTGGCCCCATAGGGAGCTCCACGGGAGGCCGCAGTGGCAGCGCCAGCATGCGTCCCCAGGCCCATACCGGGACAGCCCTCACACATTTCGAGGCCCCATAGGGAATTCCACCGATGGCCACAATGGCAGCGCCCGCATGCGTCCCGAAGGCCCATTCCGGCACAATCCTCACAGTGACGTTTCGTTGGCCCTATAGGAAGGTCCTCCGAAGGCCCCAGTGGCAGGGCCCGCATGCGGCCACAGGATAATTTTTTGCCGTTTGCTGGACAGCCGTATGTATCAGAGGGCGTCGACGATGGAGATGATGGGAATGGGGATGGCGGTGGGGATAGCAGCCGCTAACAGGAGTGGACAGTTGCCGACGACAGCGATGACGGGACGATGAGGGCCAGCCCCCCCCTGAAATCTCTGGAGAGTCGCGTGGGCCCGGCGGGTGGAGTTGCAGGCCACTGTGGGCAAGGAAAGGTGCTTCCCCATTCTGAAGTGAGCAGGGCACCACACATTGATTCTGGGGTACGGCCAAAAATGCAGCTATTGCTCGAGGTGTCTTCAACACTCGAGCGGTTTCTGGCCTCGGTTCCTCAAGGGTTCTGTTGGTTCCCGAACATTCGTCGCAGCGTTTGCGATTTCTTGAATGTTTCAGCGGGCGCTCACTGCGACGTGGACGCCTTACCGCATTACTACGATACGAGCGCAAACAAATGCGGCAGCGACGGCAGCAGCTGAGACAATTTCGACATGTTGTAGAAGCGGCCGCAAGTTGCAGCAGACATTTGCAAGCCGCACAAGTAGAATTCCCCCACTTCCTGACCCAGTGAGACGCATGAGGCCTCACATCAGCAATATTGGTCCAGTGAAGGTGGTCGAATGAGAATCCGCCCTCTGAAATCGTCGTTAAGTCGAAGTCGAAGTCTTTTGCGCCAGCATGAACTTCGAACATCCATTATGCAGCCTGCCGCGGCGAAGTCTCACTGCGAGGAGGCGCTGGTTTGGTTGTGCAGTTTTGAGCTTGAAGCTCTGACGCACCCAGCGGTCGCCATGGTTTGTTGGATTTGGTTCGAGTCGTTTACAATCAGTTCGATTGCAACGAGTATCGTCCACGGAACCAGGGAAATATGCACGTCGACGACCCTGTATTTATGGCTAGCGATTTCGTCAAGCGCCTTGCAAGACACATTATGTTTCCAGGCCACTTTTTCAGCAAATGCAGTCGAATACCGAGCTTCACCACTCGAGTTCGAGTCCGAAGGGACCTGTCAACGCTGAGCCTGATACGCCCTCCAGGCGCTTGCATTGCTGCTGATTGCGCTCTAGAGTTAACGCTTGTCCTCTTGACCCCTCCTGCCATCCATCCTCTGCCCGCCCTCCCTCATTTCGGAAATCTCTGCATCAACATAGCTTACAGGTGGTTTGACGTATCATTAATGTCGAGAGATGTATATTCGTCCTCCTGAGCCGAGCCGTTAGTGAAGCAGCGGTAGGAGTTTATGCTCACACAGGCCACAGTAGCAGTAGCAGTAGCAGTACTAGTACTAGTATTAGTAGTAGTGATAGTCGTAGTAGTAGTAGTAATAGTAGTAGTAGTAGTAGTAGTAGTAGTAGTAGTAGTAGTAGTAGTAGTAGTAGTAGTAGTAGTAGTATTAGTAGTAGTAGTAGCAGTAGTTGTAGTTGTAGTAGCAGTAGTAGTAGTAGTAGTAGTAGTAGTAGTAGTAGTAGTAGTAGTAGTAGTAGTAGTAGTAGTAGTAGTAGTAGTAGTCAGTAGTAGTAGTAGTAGTAGTAGTAGTAGTAGTAGTAGTAGTAGTAGTAGTAGTAGTAGTAGTAGTAGTAGTAGTAGTAGTAGTAGTAGTAGTAGTAGTAGTAGTAGTAGTAGTAGTAGTAGTGGCAGTCGCAGGAGGAGTGGGAGTATGAGTATGCGTAGGAGTAGGAGTAGTAGTAGTAGTAGTAGTAGTCGTAGTAGTAGTAGTAGTAGTAGTCGTAGTAGTAGTACTACTAGTAGTAGTAGTAGTAGTAGTAGTAGTAGTAGTAGTAGTGGTAGTCGTAGTAGTAGCAACAGCAGCAGTAGCAGTAGCAGTAGCAGTAGCAGTAGTAGTAGTAGTAGTAGTAGTAGTAGTAGCCGAAGTAGGCGAAGTAGTCGCAGTAGCCATAGTAGCAGTAGTAGTAGTAGTAGTAGTAGTAGTAGTAGTGGTGGTGGTGGTGGTGGTGGTGGTGGTTGTGGTCGTGGTGGCGGTACTAGTAGTAGTAGTAGTAGTAGTAGTAGTAGTAGTAGTAGTAGTAGTAGTAGTAGTAGTAGTAGTAGTAGTAGTAGTAGTAGTAGTAGTAGTGTAGTAGTAGTAGTAGTAGTAGTAGTAGTAGTAGTAGTAGTAGTAGTAGTAGTAGTAGTAGTAGTAGTAGTAGTCAGTAGTAGTAGTAGTAGTAGTAGTAGTAGTAGTAGTAGTAGTAGTAGTAGTAGTAGTAGTAGTAGTAGTAGTAGTAGTAGTAGTAGTAGTAGTAGCAGTAGTAGTAGTTGTAGCAGTAGTACTAGTAGTGGTAGTATTAGTAGTAGTAGTAGTAATTGGCTCAAGCCTTGGCTCAAGGCCTGCGGCTCTGCGGCCGCGCGCGGCCCCTCCGCCTGCCGCCCTTCCGCCATCCTCCGGCCCAGCCTCCGCGCCCAGCGCCGCCATGGCCGCCCCTCGCCGCAGCCGCGCCTGGCTGCTCGCCCTGCTCGGCGGGCTGGGCGCCTGGGGCGGCTCGCGGGCGTTCTTGTTCGGGGACGCCGACCCAGAGCCTGGGCCCCCCGAGTCCGTCGATCGCGTCAAGGGGCTGCTGCTCAAGGCGGACGCGGTCTTCTTCGACGTGGACAGCACGGTGGTGAAGACGGAGGGCATCGACCTCATGGGCAAGTGCTTCGGGGTCATGCAAGAGATCGCCGAGCTGACCCACAAGGCCGTGGACGTGAACGTGAAGTTCCCGGACGCCATGGCCGACAGGCTGCAGCTCATGGCCGACCATGGCATGACCAGGGATGCTCTGGAGGAGTGCGTCGTCAAAGAGGGCGTTCCCCAGTGGTCGCCTTGGGTCCAGGAGATTCTGGAAGTGCTTCCTAAGGACGAGACCGGCTCCGACGCCGGCACCGACTCCAGCACCGTCGCCAGTACCGACGCCGACACCATCGCCAGCCCCGACTCCGGCTCCGACGCCAGCTGCCTCGACGCCCGCGCCAATTCAACTGACATCAATGCCGACAGCATCGACTCTGGCACCGCCGCCAGCATCGACTACAGCATCGACTACAGCATTGATCCCGAGGAACTCCACGCCGACGAGGAGGAGGAGGACCACGACGACGAGCATGAGGAGGACCTGGACGAGGCCCGAGACGAGGCCCAGTATGGGAATGAGGAGGAGGGGGACCCCGACGAATACCAGGACCAGGGCCTCCAGGAGGAGAAGGAGGAGGAGGAGGAAGAGGATGAGGCAGCCCACAAGGAAGGTCACGAGGCTTGTGATCCTTATCGCCAGGCGCCTGCACAGGACAATCCCCGATCTGTTCTCGATGACCACGGCGACCACGACTACGCCTTCGGCCACGTCAGCAATATCGACGCCAGCACCGACGCCTGCAACATCGACACCGGCACCTACTCCGGCACCAACGCCAGCAGCTGCGATGCGGGCTCAGACGTCGACGCCGACTCCGGCACAGACACCTTCAGCAGCGACGCCAGCACCGACTCCAGCACCGACGCCAGCATCTTCGACGCCAGCTCCGACGCCGGCACGGACCCCTGCACCGCCGCCAGCAGCATCGTCGCCAGTTTCGACCCTGTCACCGCGACCAGCAGCAAGGGCGCGGGCACCGACGCTGGCACCGACACTGGCACCGACGCCAGTAGGATCGACGCCGCTACCAGCTTTGGCACGAATGCCAGCAACATCGACGCCAGCACCGACGCCTGCAACATCGACACCGGCACCAACTCTAGCACCGACGCCGGCAGCTTCGACGCGGGCTCCGACGCCAGCGCCGACTCCAGCTCAGGTGCGGTTCTACCGCCGGCTCCGGCACAGGCGCTGGGCTGGCTGGCAACAAGGCCGGCGCCTACTTCAGCACCGACCCCAATCCCAACGCCCGCACATACGCCACCGACACTTTCGGCAGCGCCCGCACCAACGTCGACGCCAGCGCCGACGCCAGCACCGACGCCAGCACCAACGTCCACGCCTACGCCGCCACCATCGGCAGCGCCTACACCAGCACAGGCGCCGGAATCAATGCCTGCGACGACGACCGCACCCACGCCAGCATCTGTGACAGCACCTACGCTTGCACCAGCGCCAGCTCCAAGCTCTAGGCTCCACGGCTCTGTCGCCAGCACTGACGCCTGCACCTCCACCAGTTGCCACGGCATCGACGCCAGCACCGATGCCGTCACCTACGACAGCATCGACGTCAGCGACGCCAGCACCAGCCCGTCTACACAACAGTCCAGATCCACAGACGACTCCACAGCAGTCCGACTCCACAGTCCGACTGCACATCAGTCCGACTCGACAGCCCGACTCCACAGACCGTCTCTACGTGCAGCCCTTCCACGACCCACAGCCCAGCTCAACAGTCCGACTGCTCAGTGGTCGACACAGCTAAACACGGCTATCGGTTCTGCACAGTGGTCGACAGCTTGGCTTCTCCAAAACCCTTCTCCTCCTTCCACCCCCCCAGAGAAACTTCCCTTCTCCACCTCCACCTCCACCTCGCCGAGTGCCATTTACTCCGACCACCAACGTACGGATACAGACCACCTACCTGCACTCAACGTGCGCAGACTGCACACATTTACGACCCCCAACAGTGAGGGCGCGATTCCGCCAGTCCCGACTCCAGCACCGACGCCCGTCCCAATGCCAGTACCGCAGTCAGCACTGACGCCAGCCCAGCAGTCCGACTCCTCTGTACGACTCCACTGCCTGCCCTCACAGTCCGATTCCACAACTCGACTCCAGCAGTCCGACGCCAATGTCCGACTTCACAGCAGTTCGACTCTTCAGGCTGACCGCACCGCAGTCCGACCCCACAGTCCGACTCCACGGCAGCCCGACTCGATAATCAGACTTCACAGGCCGTTCTCACGAGCAGCCCTTCCACGCCCCACAGGCCAACTCCACAGTCCGACTCCTCAGGCCGCCGCCTGCGACGACGCCGCCAGCTCCCACAGCATCGACGCGAGCAACGACGTCGGCGCGAATCCCCACAGCACCGGCCACCTTCTTCTGATGATGTTCTGGCTGGTGGTCTCCACGGACATGGGCATTACAGATGCATCCGGACCTCGAGTTAGGCAGGAACATTTTGTCCATCGTGCACGGCGGGTCGGAAGATCCCGCAAGCGCTGGACGGCACGAGGCCGACGGCCCGAAGTCGACACAATGGGCGCCGGCACCCGCCCCAGCACCCACGGCAGCACGGTCACCGATGCGGGACGCAGCACCACCAGCACACAATGCCGCAGGGGTATGCAGATGTTTGTGAAGACACTCACGGGGAAGACCGCCATGCTCATCCTGGAGCCCGACTGCTTATACAGCGACCAACACCACCACCAGCTTGCCACCAACCAGGCTTTGCTGGCGCAACTGGCAGAGCACTGGCGCAGGCGGATCGAAACCCATGAGGTACGGCGCTCACGACTTCTGCTCCGCGCGGACGCAGCCGCCAGGGAGTTGGAGACGGAGGCGGAGGAAGCAGAACGGAAGGCGGTCGGCCGGAATAGCCCCTTTGGACCCGACATCCGCGACCACAACGACAAGCAAGATTACGTGCGCGACAACACTCACAATGACGGCGACGACGCCCACGACGACCGCGCCCACGACCACGTCAGCATCACCGACGCCAGCATCACCAGAGCTGGTACCCACGACACTGCAGGACGCGGGACGCCCGCCCTGACGGAAACCGTGCCACCAGCCACGTGCACCTCTGCGATCATCACGGCTGACACTCGCACCGACGCAGGCATCCATGACAGCCTGGACGCCCACATCCACGTCGGCACCCCCGACGACACGAACGCCACCCCGAGACGCAGCACGGAGGCCAGCTCCGACGGCGACGTCACCACACGGGGTACGACGACTCTCAGGATGCCCCGCGGGGGAATGCAGGTCTTTGTCAAGACGCTGACGGGGAAGACCATCGTGCTCAACGTGGCGGCCAATTCCACGATCGAGGACGTTAAAGTGAACATCCAAGACTCCGAGGACATCTCCCCTGTCCAGCAACGCCTGATTTACGGCAGCAAGCAGCTGGAGGACAGTCGCACGCTTACGGACTACAACATCCAGAAGCACGCCACGATGCACCTGGTGCTCCGCCTCCGCGGTGGTGGGCCAGAAACCCTGTCCACGGGGTTACACTCTTGCCGGCACGGTGCTTGCCCGCTCTTCGGAACTGTGACAACGGGCGCGGGCCGATGCCCATCCTGCCACCAGGAACGACAGTTTCAGGCCCCAGGGCCACCAACGCCTGGCCATGAGGAGGGCACTGCTTCACCGCAAGGGGCTGCGACGCCAACGTCCCGTGCGGCACCTCCCGGACTCCCCGCCCTGACTCCCCAAGCCTCGCAGGTTCACCGACTCCACGACGCACCCGTTGCGCAACCAGAGGCTCCGGACAAGGAGGGACGCATGGACGAGCTGCTCGCCGAACTGATCGAGCAAGAGGTCTTGGTGCACGGAGACTACATCAACGCGGTCACGGACACCCGCGAGCCTTCAGACAACCGACCCATGATCACATTGGACGCCCTGCGCACATGGCCATCTCTTATCCTTGTCCTCCGGTCCCTCGCCTACGACCCCAGTTCCGCGGATCCATGGGCACTTGTGGGCATCCCAAAGTACGAAGGCCCACCCCCCACGACGGAAATGATCATGCGACGAGTGGCCTTGGCCCATGCCCTGACGTCAGTCTGCCAACACCCAGGGCGCAGACTCCAGGAATCAACAGAGCCCGAGGACTTCTTGGACCGACTCGACGCCGCAAGCAAGCACTGCATTAACGATCTCCCCCACATCCTCCGGGAGAAACGCAAATGGACGACCACCCGGAGCCCGCGCTGGCTTGAAGCCGGCACCTCTCTACTCAAGTACTTGCACGACCGGGCGACCACCGCGGCGAGACCCACAACCCTCCTCCTCCACACGTCCAATCTACAGGAAATCGACTTCACACATTTTCCTCTGGCACTCCCGCCGCTCACTGGTCGGCAGCAGTACGAGGCTCTCACCAAGAGCGCTGCGACCATCCGCGGGGCCCTGCACGAGATGACAGGCAAGGACCTCTACATGTGGGCACCGATGGATTCGGAGACCATGGCACGACTTGCCCGTGCTTTCAAAACCTTTGCGGCCACAGCTGCCGCCACGACCACTCTGCACCTTCTGGTCCCGCACGACGTCTACCCAGGCTGCAGCACGCACACGGAAATCCAGGACCTATGGGGGCATAGCTTGATGGAGACGGAATGGAAACCGATCTTATCCTGCGTGGAATACTTACGCCAGCCAGTCAGGTGTGTCTTTCCGGGACAGACTGGTCCGCTTCACCACGTGAAAGCGATCGCGGTTTTTCGTCTGTCGACTTGTGGCACCACCTCGCCTCCGGTCACACTCAATTGGCGGCCGACCCTGCTGGAGGAAAGCGCGGGCCCGGCAGTCATCGTGGATTTCTACGGCGCGGAGGAACTCGGCGTCCACGGCGCGCTCAAGAAGCTGTCTCTTCCTGGCTTGATTTGCTGGGACGGCCCACGGCGCAGCCTCGGCAGCAAGGGCCCGGCACAAAGGCTGTACTTCGTGGGATTCTTCGAGGAGACCCGCGTCACGGACTTGGACCTGCACCTCTACGTAGACCACCTCAAGAACCAGGACGAGTTGCACAGGACGCTCACCGGACGACGCGCGCTGTTTACCGACCGCACGGCCATGGTGGTAGATATGGGTTCACCGACAGCGATTGAGGCCATGCGGGACTGGACGAACGAGGTGGTGCTCGTCTCGTCACGCCGGGCATTGATCAGGACGGCGTGGTCCGCGGAGCACTGGATCCATGAACTCTCTGACCAGGGCACAGTCACACCACTCGACGCTATCACGCGGGTGCGGCATCGCCCATCGATCTTGGGCGGTCGTGCGTGGGCGAAGCCGCAGGCCCTCCCAACAACACGGCGACGGGCAGTGGCACGAGCATCTCCCGCGCCCGCCACGCAGTCAGAGGCACGCCGCATCTCCCTGACCACTGCCGTCGTTATTTCCGACGCGCCTTCGGGCCACCCGGACTCCCTGCCAGGCCGCCTCATGACGCGGATCTCTGCGCTCACCGGCACGCCCTGGCAGATGCAGCAAGAGGGGGGACCTCTCCTCCCACACCGCTGGCGCAGCGAGAACGCGCACCGCCTCACGGTCCAGTGCAGCACCGTCGACGACCTCAACGTACTCTACCACCACGCTCACAACACTTGCATGGAGATCGACGGCATGCCGTGCTTGGTCGAGATCGAGAACCTTTTTCACGACGCTCCCCAGGCACCCCCAATCCCACCCTACACAGCCGCTCCGTCCCCGGCGCCCCCCCTCGAGGCGGCCAGGGACGATGCACTCGGGACTTGACGTGGCCGCTGCTGCGTATCTGTATTCGTGCGATTCTCCCATCGCATGTGCATGACCCCTCTCACCCTACCGACTTCGAGCGTCCCACTGCTCAGCGATGCCACCTCCAGCCTCCGGCGTCTGACTTCCCACTTCCGCCTCCATCTATCGACTTCCAGCGGCCAGCAGCGCGACGCTCCGACCGCCACGCTTCAGCCCACGACTCTCCAACCCCACCTCAACCTGGCGACTACCAGCGCCCAACCGCTCACCACTCCGACTCCAGGCTTCCTGCGCCCGGCTTTTCACCTCCACCTCCACCTCTCGACCTCCAGCCTCCCACAGCTCAGCGATGCGACCTCCAACCTCCAGCATCCGACCTTGCACCCCCACCTCCGACTATCGACCTCCAGCGGCCTTCCCGTCCTACTCACAACGACTCTACTCTTCCCCATCCCCCGCACTACACCCCTCCTCCCCTAACGCCGTCGCCCGAGCCTCCCCGACCCCCTGGCCCTCCCCGTGGACTCCCTACTCGGCCCGGCACGGCCTCCAGCAGCATCGGATCCCACACGCCGACCACTACCCCAATGGCGACATCCCAAGACACGCCCCCGGACCACCAGGATAGGACGACCCGGCACCGAAACTACAGTGCCCCAGAGAACCCGACGACTCTTCAAAATCTTGCAAAACGACCTCGACTCCAACAAGCCCCGCACGACCACGCGACCGATGCCCCCCAGCCGATCGACCCGACAACAGAGAGCCCGAGACACCACACACCGATCACTGACCAGCCGGCCGACCGACCCAGCACAGACCCAGAACGCCACAGCAGGACACGACGTCAACGCCTGACCATCATTGCCGACACGACTCCGGCACGCTCCACGAAACGACCGCGAACCGACGCCGCCCCTCTCGATCTCCCCCCTACGCCACCCCCTCCAGCACTTCCACCAGCCGCCTTCCCTTACGCAGGGGCCTACCGAGGCGCCTATTGGAACGCTCAGGCCCTCTTCGCAGCCGCCCCTCGTGCCCAACAGGACAAGCAACATCACGCATGGAATCTGCTACAGAAACATGATTTCGTCGGCCTGGGCGAAACTCACAGCACGCTCGGCCACGCGACCGCATCCACACTACCAGCACATACGCGCATTTTTTGGTCGCACCACAGCACACGACGGACCGCGGGCATCGGCCTCATCCTGACGAATCACTTCCTCAGCTCGTTCAACCCGGTACGGGACGAAGATTGGGTGGAAATTTCTCCGGGACGTTTGGCAGTATTGTCATTACGTGGACCGAACGGCGCGTTGGACATAGTCGTGGCGTATTTCCCCGCCGGCCACGACGAAGCAGCAGCTCGACGACAACTTATCCAGGACCTCGCTGACCAGGTGGCCGACGCGGGCTCCACGCTCACCCTCCTGATGGGGGATTGGAATTTCGTGACAGCAGCGGAGGACAGGCGGTGCAAACGCTCTGGCCAATGGACGGGCGCCGCGGACCACAGAGAGGCGGACGACTGGGACAGTCACCTCGCGCGCCGGCACGGCTTCCACGAGCTATTCCAACCACTCCCTACTTGCGAGTCCGGACGCGCCCTCTCCCGCATCGACCGTGTCTACTCCAACCACCACGGTTCCGACCAGCTGGACCGCCAGTACTCCGCAACCGCGCTCCCGCACACACCACTCTCGCAGCATAGACCCCTATCTTTTTCCCGTCTCACCAAAAGCCGATCCCAAGGTGCAGGAGGCAACTTCCCCACTGGACCCTTGCGCCACCCAGACTGGAACCGTCGATTGACCCTCGCCTACAACGAAGCACTGCGCGACGACCGCAACCCCCAGAACCCTCTCCGCCGACTGAGGATTCTGAAGCAGTGCATGGCACGAGTGGCGACGAAGATGCATCAAGAAGGACTTGACGTCCCCTCCGATGACCCACACGACCATTTAGGCTGGACAATGGCATACATCCGTGCAGCAGAGCGCATATCCGTACCAACGATGCATCGCTGCTTGGCTGCCTACCCCCACCTTGCTACGATGGCCCCCGGCGCCGACCCGAATGCTCGTCTCTCACGGCTGCTTCAAGCAGTCCGACAACATGCGGTTGACCTCGCCCACAACGCGGTCACGACAGACCTTGTTGCATTACAGCGGCAGGAGGCCGACATCACCTCGGGGAACTACCAGCAACGCAAAACTCATATTCTGACGAAGCTCCGACGCTTGCAACCAGGCTGCAACGCCGCCATCGGCGCTATTCAGACCCCAGACGGAAATCTAGCACACACGCCCCACGACATCGCACAGGAGCTGGGGAAGCATTGGAGCCGAGTCTTCACACGACAACCGATCAACCATCACATCTTGGAGCGCTGGCTCGCATCCCTCCCGCAGTTCCTACCGACCCGACCCCCGGCGCCTACGTCAGACGCCGCCCCGAGCCACCTTAACGCCGCAGACCGCGTACAGCAACGCCCCGCACCCCCCCGCAACGACAGCCGACCTCCAATCCCACCAGACAACGACCCGGCCGCCCGCGTCGCCACCACTCCCGCCCACCCTTAGACATATCTCCGGACAAATGGGCATTACGAGAGGCAGATGTGGAGTCAGCGGTGAAACATTCGGGCAACAGCATGCCAGGCCCGGACGGCATTCCGTATATCGCTTGGCGGCAGAGCGGCCAGCTCGCCATCAGGGCCCTTTGGGAAGCCGCCGACGCTCTCCAGAGCACCTCCGGGGAGAACTCCCTCCACGAGCTGAACGACGGCAGCGACCCCGACGGCCACGACTTCAACTTGGGCACCCTCGTGTGCTTGGGCAAGAAAAAATTGACTTGCGACCCAACCCATGGAGACGTTTACACGGCGGACAGCACACGTCCGTTGTCTATCGTGAACACAGACAACAGGATCATTGCGAATGCAGCCCGATTGCGCTGGGAACCGGTCATTAACGCGTGGGTCGGCCCACCGCAGCAAGGCTTTCTTCGACACCGATCACTTTTGAAGAACGTGCTCGACGTCGACTTTGCCAGCATGGCCACCGCACTCCAATCGGACTCCGGCGCCATCATACTCTTTGACTTCGCGTCCGCGTTCCCGTCGCTCTCGCAGGAGTATTTGCACGACATGCTGCGCCACCTGGAATTACCGGAGTCGGCCCGGAGCTTTGTGAAGCACCTGTACGACAACAACCGATGCCAAATTGTGAGCCAGGGACAGACGCTCCCAGGCTTCCCCCTGACGGCAGGCGTCCGGCAAGGATGCCCATTGCCCCCTCTACTGTACGCCATCTGCGCGGAACTATTACTAGACAAGATCCAGGCAACTTGTCCGGGCATCTTGGTACGCGCGTACGCCGACGACACCGCCGTTGTTTCCGCAAACTTGTGGGAGGATGCTCCCCGACTGGCAGCCCTCTTCGACGACTTCGCAGCAATCTCTGGGCTGCGGCTTAATCTGCAGAAGACGGTCATCATTCCACTGTTCGCATCCCCGCTCTTGCCGGTGAGGACCCACCTCGACGCCCTTGTTCCGAGCTGGTCAACCACGCAGTTGGCCCCTGCAGGGAAGTATCTAGGATTCTACGTTGGGCCGGGCAGCCGCGACCTGCTCTGGAAGGACCCGCAGGCAAAGTTCAAACAACGCGCATCTTTATGGGCAGGCCACCCGCTGGGACTTCATTGCGCTGCGCTCGCATACAATACCTTTGGGATCTCGGTGTTGACCTTCGTGGCACAGCTCAGCGACCCGACGGATGACGTTCTCACCGTGGAGTTACAATGTCTACGACGAGCCGCTCCCGGGCCCGGTAATTGGGCCACGCCAGAGGATTTATGGTGGCTACAACATTCGTACAATTTCCCCAGCGCTTTCCGGAGTCTCCGGCTTGCCGCCCAAGCAGCACAACTTCGAGTACGATTGTGGGACACAGCCTGCGGCGACCACCCCGCGGAACCAGGCACTCCCTTGGACTTCCACCTCCCGGGCGACGGCGCGCGCCCCGCTAACCCTGCCGACCTTCCCCCGCACGCCCCCAACAACACAAACTACAATGGCACATTCAACCGACGCACCCGGTTCCTCAGATCACTTTTGGGCACCACCGACCGCCTGCAGGAAAAAGCAATGTGGGATCAATGGTTCCAGCACTCCTACCACCTACGCTTGGACACCACATTGTCGGACATGACGACGCTTCTGGGGACACCCACCGAGCTATACCGCTCCATGGCACCGACGCGTCCCACTCCTTACTCCGTGAAAGAATGGGGCCGCATCCGCGCTCGTTTCCAAGCCACCGTGCATGCTCGACTCTTACAGGCGCGCGCCCCGCCAGCCGAACACCGCATCCGGCACAAATACCGACGCTGGTACCTCAACATGCCCGACCACGCTCACATCACCAGCTTGTTTCCAGTCCGGCAGCGCACAGAGAATTGGCATGGCCGGGCAGCTCTCCATCACCTTAAGCAGTTGAACAAGTTGGTGGCTCCAAGGGTACAGTCGGCGGTCTTCAGCACGATGTGGAATCGATGGACGACGGCCCGTCGTTTTCAACAACATGGTGGACCATGCCTCCTGTGCAGAGTGCCCCACACACAGGACGCGATTGAGCATTGCGCGAAGTGCCCGGTGGTGAAGCGGCTTGCTGCGCAGTTCTTGCACCTCGACCCGCACCTGTTCGTGAACCTCCATTCTTTTCTTCTGGTAAATCCTTTGGCCAACACCACGGAGATGCTCGCGACCATCGCCCTTCTGGTCTATGCGACGTACAGGTGCACCAATTACCAGCGACACGCCCAGACCCCCCTGCCGACGGCAGCACTTTACGACGCAATGACACAATGGGTCCGGGAAGGTGTTCGAGGCCACGGCCGTTCCACCCGCGTCCTTACCCGGCGCTGGACTGCGCACGACTCCCATCCGCTCCCCCGGGTGCCGTGATTCCAGTACCATTTCCAGTAGCAATTGCCCTCGGGGTTCGCACTGCCACCTCCACCAGCCGACCTCCAGCCTCCGCAACCTCAGCGATCCGACCTCCAACCGCCACCGACTCCACCAACTCGACACTCCGACCTGTCCTCTGTCGCAGCGCAGCGTCCAGCACCGGCGACAGCACCAACGCCGGCGCCACCGCCGGCGCCAACGCCAGCGCCTCCACCAGCGCCTATACCAGCACTGTTGTTATCACCGACTCCAACATCAAAACCAACACTTACACCAGCACCATCGACCAGCACCGACGCCAGCACCGACGCCAGCGCCGACGCTAGCACCAACGCCTGCGCCTACACCAGCGCCGTCGCCAGCACTGCCACCAGCGCCAACACCGGCACCTAATTACGCCAGCACCAACGCCAGCGCTTACACTGGCACCGATGCCAGCACATGCACCTACGCCGGCACCAGCCCCAACGCCTACGTCAGCTCCGACACCATCGATAGCATCAGCATCGACGCCGGCACCGACGCCTGCACCGAGGCCAGTACCGACGCCAGCACCAACGCAGGCACCAGCGCCTGCGCCTACGCCAACACCAAAGCCAGCGCCTACGCCAGCCCCGATGCCATCGCTGACAGCCGCACGGACACCGGCATTGACGCC
>CAUYUJ010019418.1:35000-50000 GCA_963575745.1 Prorocentrum cordatum
GGGCCCTCGCGGCCCTCGTCGCCGCTCGCCCGGCGGGCGCCCCGAAGGCCGCACCCGGAGACGCGCGCGTCTTAGGCTGCGGGGACGTCGCCAGACGGGTGGCGGGACGCAGCGCGGCCAAGATTTGCCCGCGCTGATATGCGCGCAGCGGTTGGGGGCCAGCAGTTTGGCCTCGCCAAGGACGGGTGCGGCGCGCTCCGCCGCCGCCTGTGCACGATGGCCAACGCCCAGCCCGGTCGCTGGGTCGTAGCGGTGGACCTGGGTGACGCCTTCAGGAATGCCCCCAGGGAGCTGGCCAAGGAGTCGATCCGCACCGAAGTCCCTGGCCCACGCCCCCTGGCTGAGGCACGGCTGCAAGACTGCGCCAACCACGTCGCTGAGGGCGGGGCGCGCCCAGCCCAGCTGGTCGCCCAGATCCGCGGGCTTGATCAGGGATGCCCCATGGGCCCCGGCTTCTATGCGGTCGGCACCGCTAACGACCTGAGCTCAGGCCGGGCCTCGGTTCGGGCCGTCGATCCGCAGGGCGATTGCCCGGCGCACTTGGGCGACGCGTGCTTCGACGGCTCGGCGGACGCGGCATTCCGCGGCCTGGAGGCCTGGAAGGCTCGCATCGAGCCCCATGGCATGAAGCTGAAAATGCCCGAGACTTAGATTTGGCCCCCGGACCCCCGCGCCGCGCTGCCGCCCCAGTACGCCCACTACGCCCAGTACCGCGTGGGCAAGCTCACGGCGGCGGGCTCTACGTTGGCCTATGCTGACCACGACGTGGACGCGGACTGGCGGGACGCCCCCCTCACGGACTTCGCGGCGCCAGAGGGCCTCGCCGAGGAAGCGGCGGCCGCCGGTGTCAGGGCCGCCCCGGGCGCCGACGCGCCGCTGCCGCGCGGCGAGGCGTTCTTGCCCTAGCAGGACCGCTGCTTTCGCGTGCTGCTTATGCTCCACAAGCATGGCCCGTCTGCCATCGGCACTTTTCAGTTTGGGCGGATCTGGTCGCGCTTGACTCGCACCCGCACGCAGCGTGCGCTCCCGCTCACGGAGGCTTGGGCCAACCGGGTGGACGACGGCGCAGTCGCCTTCTTCTGCGGGCTGCGCGGCGTCGTCGAGGTCCCACGGGCCCAAGTCTTCATGAGGGCCAACGAAGGTGGGTCCGGCTTCGGGGTCGCGGCCGCACGCGGGCCGGCGGTCCTCCTCGCCACCTGGGAGGCAGGCATCTGCGCAGCCGCTGCAGAACTGCGGGGTACGACGGCGGTGGGCCTCTGGCGCCGCTGGTCAGGCATGGGCCGAGCCCTCTCGTCGGCTGATGCTGCGCAGGCTCGCCTGACTGGGGGCGGTGGCAGGGCTTCCTGAAAGGCCGCGCGGGCACGGGCCAAAAGACATGCGCTGGGCGGGCGCGCGAACACACCACCAAGGCTCCACCCTGCCCCTGGCTGCGGCGGCGGCGGCGCGCGGTGCCTCTGGCCCCTCTGCGGTTGGAGAACTTCGAGGGGGTCTCGCCTCTCGCCGACCACGCGTTCTGCATCGCGGCCAAGCGGCGCGCGCACCTGCCCCTGCTGCTCGCGGCGGGCGCGTGCCTGAACAGGCCGGCAGCGCCCGCCCGCGCGCCGGCGCAGACGGGCCCCGTTTGCGGACGCGCCGTGGATGTCCACTGCGCGCGCGCGCTGAACTGCCCCAGCGGCGGCGGCCTGATGCGGCGCCGCGGCGCCAGTCGCGACGCCGTGGCGCTCTGGCTGCGCGAGATGGGCCACCGCGCACAGGTGGAGCAGGTCATCCTGGGGTGGCACGCGGAAGCAGACGGTGCGGCCACGCTGGACGTCGTGCACCACCGCGGATTGCACGGCCGCGTATGCCTCGACATCAGCTTGGTGGACTCCGCGGCGGCCGCGCAGACCGGCCGGCCCTATGGGGCGGCCCTGCCGCGCAGGGCAAAAGTGAAGCATCGTAGATACCCACTTCAGGGGCTCGTGCCCTTCGCCCTTGACATCAATGGCAAATGGGGAGCCGAGGCCGAGACTTGGCTTCGGCGCGTGCTCGGTGAACTGCCTGAGGCCGAGCGCAACGCCGCCGGGCGTTCCCTTCGCTCCTCCGCCCGGGCCCTGCAGGGCCAGGTGGCCGAACAAACTGCTCTTGCCACAGAGGGCGTCATGCCGGGCGCCGGGGCCGCCCCGCGCGTCCGGCATTGACTAGGTTCCGTCCGCGCCCTCGCCCCCCCCCCTTCTCCTGCGTCGTTCGTCGTTGGGGGCCCTTGCCGCGCTGCCTCGCTTGCCGCCGCCGATGTCTCTACATCTGTTGCATCGTGATCCTCTCGTGTCCTGCTCGCATGTTGCTGGGAAAACAGTCAGCTCGTTTCAGCCGCTGTGGCCACGGGATGCTCTCAATAGTAGCTCTGGCCCATCGGACGCACTGCGCACCAGTAGCCAGCTCGACCAGTGTCAAGTGGCAGAAAGAGGCGGTCAATATCGGGGTTGCCCCGCGGGTCCCCGGGCCCGCGGCGGCCCGCCGTCGGCGTCGTCGCCCGCCCGCGACGTCGTTGTCTCCCCCCCTCCTCTCTTGCTCCCTGCGCTCGTTCCGAACGGGGGTGTGCCTAGTCTCGTCTCGCCCCGGTCCTCCTGTCTCCTCTGCGCCGCCTTCTCCCTCGGCGGCCCGTTTTAACCTCCGCGTCATTGTCCCCTTTTGAAAATTTTCCTTGGGGGGTCGGCCGCCCACTGACAGTTCGGCGCGCAGCCTTCCTCGCCCCCCCTCTCTCGACCGCAGCCGTTTGGCTCGCGCGGCTTTGCGGCGCCATGGCGCCGAAGCTTTCGAAGCCCATCGCGATGCCCCGGCCAGCGACGACCCGCCCCGCCTCTCCGAGCCACGACCCCGAGCAGCTGCGCGAGGCTCTCGGCGCCAAGGCCAAGGCCGAGGCCAAGGCGAAGGCCCAAGCGAAGCAGGCGGAGCCGCAGACGGAGGCCATGGCGGCGACGGCGGCGATGGAGGAGGCCACCGAGGGCGCGGGCGCGGACATTGACCCGCCCGGCACGGGCACGGGCGCGCCGCCGGCGACGGAGGCGGTCGCAGCGGAGGTCGGGCGCCCGATGGCGGTGGCGGAGGCGCCAGGGTCGCCCCGCGTGCCTCCGCCGCCTGCCGAGGGCGACACCGCCGACCGGGACGCGACGGCGGCGCCGCGCCCCTGGGCCCCGACGGACCGCGGCCCCGCGTCGGAGGAGCCGCAGACAGAGGCCAAGGCGGCGACGGCGGCGATGGAGGAGGCCACGGCCGCGAGCTCCGCGGCGGCTGCACCGCTGGAGCCTCGTCCCGACCAGGAGGTGGACATCTGAGAGCGACGTCTCCGACGAGGAGTTCGAGCACGTCTCCGAGGTCTCGGCCCCCTTGCCCAAACTGGAGAGCGACTCGGAGGAGCCCGCAGCCGCTGGGCGGGGAGGTACGGGGGCCGCCCCCAGTGCCTCTCCGCCCGGTGGCGCCGGGTCCTCCATGCCCGCGCGGCAGGCCGTGGCGGCAAACCAGGCCGCGCTGGACGCGGCGCCGTACGCGCGCTTCTCTGCGGACCAGAAGCGCTGCCTGGACAAGCTGACCTTGGCACTTCGCGCCATGCAGCTGCGCGAGCGGGCAGTCGATGGGGTCCGTGTCGGAGGCCCGCAGCGACCCAGGGGGGGCGCCCAGCGCCGCGGACGTCAGCGAGACGCAGCCAGCGTTGCGAGGATGGTCGGAGGCGAGCCTGGAGGGCAGCGAGGCGGGCAGCAGCGCGCCGAGCGCGGCCACCACGGGCGCGCCGGGGCGGGCTTCCAGGCGGAACCGCCGTCGGAGCAACCAGACGGTGCACGGCCAGCCACCGACGAAGTCGGCGGGGGATCCCGACGCTCTCGCGAGCGCGGAGGCGCTCGCGCGGGAGGAGGCCCAGGATTGGGAGTTTTGCATGGGATCCTACGGAGTGCCCCCGCAGCGGCTGGGCCGGTGCCGTTACTGCGCTGCCCTCGACGACTGGAAGGTCACAAGGGCGGAGTACGTCGACGAGCTGACGAGGGCCGAGCTGGCCCGCTATGCGGCGGCGTGGGAGGAGAACCCCAGGTGCCCTGATCAGCTGCGGCCGGGCATGGAGGGAGGTCGGCGCGTCTACACCGGCTCCAAGTGCGTGGCCAAGCACGACGGCATCGACGAGTGCGAGGCAGTCATGAGAGCGACGAGGTTCAAGAAAGGTGCTGGCTCCATCCAGCACTCGCGCGACCGCGTGGCCAAGTTTCAGGAGTCCTTCGACGTGCTCGAGGAGGCCTGGGTGTGCTGGTGGGCTACGCCCTCTCCGAGGATGGAGAGCTGGCCCTGCGGCGCGCCGCCGATGGCGCGCGCGCGGGCATTGGCCCGCCCAGCACGGGCGCGCCGCCGGCGACGGAGGCGGTCGCAGCGGAGGTTGGGCGCCCGATGGCGGTGGCGGAGGCGCCGGGGCCGCCCCGCGCGCCTCCGCCGCCTGCCGAGGGCGACGCCGCCGACTGGGGCGCGACGGCGGCGCCGCGCCCCTGGGCCCTGACGGACCGCGGCCCCGCGTCGGGAGCCCAACGTCCGGGGCGCGAATCTGGCGGAGGGCGTCGCCGACGTCCCATCTTTTCTGAAGATGGGCTACTCCAGGAAGGCGCTTAAGAAGATGGCGAGGTGCTACTGCGTCGTGCGGTACGAGACCCTGCGGACGCGCATGACGGGCGCTCTCGGAGCCATCCTCGAGAAGAAGAAAGACATGATCGGCGCGGTGAGCTGCGCGGAGGGCGCAGAGACCTGGCTCAAAAAGCTGGGTGCTGCTGCAGCGGAGTGCCGCGCGGTGAGGGCCTCAATCGACGCGGGGGGGCGCTGTGTGCACGCCCGAGGAGGGCCAGAAGGGCTTGCTCGAGGTGCGCGACAGGGTGGCCGCGCACGCAGGCAACCAGCGGGCCTTCGAGGAGGAGGCGGGCGGCGACGCCGCCGCGCAGGACGTCCATCGCAAGATGGGCGACTACTCCAACCAGTTCTTCTCGGGCGCCCAGTTTACGATGAACATGTATTACAAGTGCCGGGCCAGCAAGACTTGGGATAACTCCTGGGGCTGCAGGGCCGTCATCCACGCGGCCCGCTGGACGCAGCTCCTAACCCTAGAGGAGGAGGCGGCAGGTCGTTGCAGTCAGCGCTGGCACTGGTACTGCGGGGCCCGCTACCAGGCGCGTGCATCGAGATGATCGATCGCGGAGCCCAGCCGCCGCCGGCGCGCCACCTGCAGGCGGACTTCCCCGAAGAGGACATCCAGGACTTGAAGACCCCCCGCGCGCTGACAAGCTCAGGAAGGCGAACGTCGTGGCGCTTGGCCCCACGGGCCTCCTGCAGCACCTGCCCAAGGTGGAGCCCCTGCCGCTCGGTGCTGCGTTCCAAGCCGCGCGCGCCCGGGGGGCCGCAGCGGGGGGGGCGCTGGACGCTGGCGGGCGGCCTCGCGTGGGCCGACCTGCCCGAGTTCAAGCGGCGCGACCTCTACGCGCAGGCGGCGCGGGGCATGAACGACACCGAGTGGGCGGGCTACAGCAAGAAGACCAAGAACAAGCTCAAGCGCGAGAAGACCACGCAGGCCAGGGCCGCCATGTTGGACTACGAGCAGCGCCACAACCTGGTCGTCGGCAGCCATGTTGGCGGGGGGGGCGCCGGGGCCGCCCCGGGCGTTCCCTCCGCTTGCGGGCCGAGGGCGGACCCAGTGATGGCTGCCGCGGGGGTCGGCGGCGCCGGCGCGAGTGAGGAGCGCCCGCCGCCTCCGCCCACGCCTGCGGCGCTGACCGACGCGGAGGCGCCGCCGCCGCCGCCTGCGGGCCCCCCGCCGGACATCGAGTCCGCGCTGCACGGCCCCGCGGTGGAAGGCAGCGAGTGGGCGGGGAGGTCCGTGCGGTCCCATCTCGGGTCCTCCCAGGCAAGACCGAGTGGTTCTGTGGCCTCCAGTCCCTTTGCGAGTGGGCGGCCGCCTGCCTGCGTAAGCTCTGCGCGCCGCCTCGGCGCCGCGTTAACTTTAGTAGCCGTTTTGGCGCACCAGCTCGCGGCCCGCTGAGGCTCTACCTGCGCCTCCTTTGCGCGCTCCGTAGTAGTAGTAGTAGTGGTAGTAGTAGTAGTAGTAGTAGTAGTAGTAGTAGTAGTAGTAGTAGGAGTAGTAGTAGTAGTAGTAGTAGTAGTAGTAGTAGTAGTGGTGGTGGTCTCCCCGAGCTTCTGGGCAGCCTGTGGGTGGGGGGGGGCTACTACTGCCCTCCAACCGCGGGTGGCAGACACTCTCCCTTTCCACGTTGCCCACTTGTTACGCACACCTTTTCTCGCCCCTGCAGGGAGGTCCCGTGACATGGCGGCGGCTGCCGGCGGCGCCGCGGACGCAGGAGCTGGTGAACGTGTGGCTGGGAGAAGTTCTGTGGCAACGCCGCAGCGGGCTCGCGCCTCTGCCCCCGCGGCCGGCGTCGAGAGTGCTGGGGTCGCCCCGCGTGCTCTCGACGCTGGCGCCGCCGAGGCCGACGCTGCGGTGAGCGCTGCGGCCGACGTGCCCATGCGCGACGCCGAGGGCCAGCCCGTGCGGCGACGCCGCCGCATGCCCGGCGGCAGAACCACCCGCCAGCCGTCAGCCCGCTCGCAGCAAGGAGGCCCATTACGCGCGCTGCTCGGTGGGATTCGACGCGGGTGAGCGGCGAGTCGCGGCGGCTGCCGCTCGCCCCGTGGGTTCGACGCCCCATGCGGGCAACGAGTGGCTCCGCCTCACCTGCGCGCGCGGCCCGCTGCCCCCGGCTGCGGGGTGCACCCAGCGCAGTGGGCGAGCGCGAGAACCTCGAGGCCGCCCTGGACGCGCGCGCAGGCCCGACCCTGCCGCGCCAGGAGCCCGCGGCGGCGCAGGCCCCCGAGCCACCCCCTCAGGAGGGCGCCGCGGAAGGGGGAGCCAGGGGCGCCCTGCGGCCCCCCGCCGCCCCGCCCCCCGCGGTTGCCCCCCGCGCGCGCGCGGCCCGCGACAGCCCGGCGATCCGCGGCAGGCCGCCGAAGTCGACCCGCCGCCCTCTGCCGCTATCCTGCAGCCCCCACTGGGGGTGCCCCCAGGCGGACCCGACGAGGAGGATGAGGATGACGGCCAGCGCGATGACTACCTTGACGAGCACTTGGGCGCGGAGGACGTCCACCACGAGATCGGGTTTGCCTTCTCGGGGTGGTGGGACACCGTGAGCTGGGAGCGCATCGTGCTCCAGGGAGCCCCCACGACGGCCATGGTCCCCGACAGCGTGGCCGCTGCGGTCAGTCACGTCAAGGCGCGGGTGTGCCTCGCCCTGGAGCAGGCCCATCGCAGGCTGGGGCGGCACGCCACCGGCCGCGACCGAGCGCCTCTTCGCGGTGCTGGATGGCCTCCTCTTTAGCGAGGGCTCGGCTCCCACGCTGACCACGCGCCGCGAACGACTCCAGGAACGCCTGGGTTGGATCCTCGCAGACCAGCGGAACGCCGCCTGGCTCTCCATGGAGGACCAGACACGCCAAGGCCCTGCGGGCCGCGGTCGGGGGGATAAGCTTGGAGCCCGTATCCGCCGAGTCACCGAGCTCGCGCGCGCGGGGGAGATGCCCCGGGCCGCGGCGGCGGTTTGGCCGCAGGGCTACGTGGCAGATGCGGCCGCGATGGCCCGCAAATTTCGCACCGCGCAGACGCCCGACCCACCCCGGCCTGCCGCCTGGGGCCCCAGGCGCCAGGGTCGCCCCGCGCGCGCCTGGTGGCGGTGGCCCCCCAGGGCAGGCGGACGCGGCCGTGGCCCCAGCGGAAGGCGACGAGGCCCGCCTCGCGCCTGGGGAGCGGCCAGGGGCCGCCGAACTTCTCCGCCGCGCTGCTACGCACCTGAAGGGTCAGTTCGGCCGCTAACCCAGGCGCGGTGGCGCGGGACCAGGCGGCGGACGCCGCGAGCACCGGGCCCCCCTCAAGACGGACGAGAAGGGAGCCGCCGCGGTGGCCGACGCGCTTGCTCGGCTCGCCACTGTGACCTCCCCGGGGGGCCCTCGCGGCCCTCGTCGCCGCTCGCCCGGCGGGCGTCCCGAAGGCCACACCCGGAGACGCGCGCGTCTTAGGCTGCGGGGACGTCGCCAGACGGGTGGCGGGACGCAGCGCGGCCAAGATTTGCCCGCGCTGATATGCGCGCAGCGGTTGGGGGCCAGCAGTTTGGCCTCGCCAAGGACGGGTGCGGCGCGCTCCGCCGCCGCCTGTGCACGATGGCCAACGCCCAGCCCGGTCGCTGGGTCGTAGCGGTGGACCTGGGTGACGCCTTCAGGAATGCCCCCAGGGAGCTGGCCAAGGAGTCGATCCGCACCGAAGTCCCTGGCCCACGCCCCCTGGCTGAGGCACGGCTGCAAGACTGCGCCAACCACGTCGCTGAGGGCGGGGCGCGCCCAGCCCAGCTGGTCGCCCAGATCCGCGGGCTTGATCAGGGATGCCCCATGGGCCCCGGCTTCTATGCGGTCGGCACCGCTAACGACCTGAGCTCAGGCCGGGCCTCGGTTCGGGCCGTCGATCCGCAGGGCGATTGCCCGGCGCACTTGGGCGACGCGTGCTTCGACGGCTCGGCGGACGCGGCATTCCGCGGCCTGGAGGCCTGGAAGGCTCGCATCGAGCCCCATGGCATGAAGCTGAAAATGCCCGAGACTTAGATTTGGCCCCCGGACCCCCGCGCCGCGCTGCCGCCCCAGTACGCCCACTACGCCCAGTACCGCGTGGGCAAGCTCACGGCGGCGGGCTCTACGTTGGCCTATGCTGACCACGACGTGGACGCGGACTGGCGGGACGCCCCCCTCACGGACTTCGCGGCGCCAGAGGGCCTCGCCGAGGAAGCGGCGGCCGCCGGTGTCAGGGCCGCCCCGGGCGCCGACGCGCCGCTGCCGCGCGGCGAGGCGTTCTTGCCCTAGCAGGACCGCTGCTTTCGCGTGCTGCTTATGCTCCACAAGCATGGCCCGTCTGCCATCGGCACTTTTCAGTTTGGGCGGATCTGGTCGCGCTTGACTCGCACCCACACGCAGCGTGCGCTCCCGCTCACGGAGGCTTGGGCCAACCGGGTGGACGACGGCGCAGTCGCCTTCTTCTGCGGGCTGCGCGGCGTCGTCGAGGTCCCACGGGCCCAAGTCTTCATGAGGGCCAACGAAGGTGGGTCCGGCTTCGGGGTCGCGGCCGCACGCGGGCCGGCGGTCCTCCTCGCCACCTGGGAGGCAGGCATCTGCGCAGCCGCTGCAGAACTGCGGGGTACGACGGCGGTGGGCCTCTGGCGCCGCTGGTCAGGCATGGGCCGAGCCCTCTCGTCGGCTGATGCTGCGCAGGCTCGCCTGACTGGGGGCGGTGGCAGGGCTTCCTGAAAGGCCGCGCGGGCACGGGCCAAAAGACATGCGCTGGGCGGGCGCGCGAACACACCACCAAGGCTCCACCCTGCCCCTGGCTGCGGCGGCGGCGGCGCGCGGTGCCTCTGGCCCCTCTGCGGTTGGAGAACTTCGAGGGGGTCTCGCCTCTCGCCGACCACGCGTTCTGCATCGCGGCCAAGCGGCGCGCGCACCTGCCCCTGCTGCTCGCGGCGGGCGCGTGCCTGAACAGGCCGGCAGCGCCCGCCCGCGCGCCGGCGCAGACGGGCCCCGTTTGCGGACGCGCCGTGGATGTCCACTGCGCGCGCGCGCTGAACTGCCCCAGCGGCGGCGGCCTGATGCGGCGCCGCGGCGCCAGTCGCGACGCCGTGGCGCTCTGGCTGCGCGAGATGGGCCACCGCGCACAGGTGGAGCAGGTCATCCTGGGGTGGCACGCGGAAGCAGACGGTGCGGCCACGCTGGACGTCGTGCACCACCGCGGATTGCACGGCCGCGTATGCCTCGACATCAGCTTGGTGGACTCCGCGGCGGCCGCGCAGACCGGCCGGCCCTATGGGGCGGCCCTGCCGCGCAGGGCAAAAGTGAAGCATCGTAGATACCCACTTCAGGGGCTCGTGCCCTTCGCCCTTGACATCAATGGCAAATGGGGAGCCGAGGCCGAGACTTGGCTTCGGCGCGTGCTCGGTGAACTGCCTGAGGCCGAGCGCAACGCCGCCGGGCGTTCCCTTCGCTCCTCCGCCCGGGCCCTGCAGGGCCAGGTGGCCGAACAAACTGCTCTTGCCACAGAGGGCGTCATGCCGGGCGCCGGGGCCGCCCCGCGCGTCCGGCATTGACTAGGTTCCGTCCGCGCCCTCGCCCCCCCCCCTTCTCCTGCGTCGTTCGTCGTTGGGGGCCCTTGCCGCGCTGCCTCGCTTGCCGCCGCCGATGTCTCTACATCTGTTGCATCGTGATCCTCTCGTGTCCTGCTCGCATGTTGCTGGGAAAACAGTCAGCTCGTTTCAGCCGCTGTGGCCACGGGATGCTCTCAATAGTAGCTCTGGCCCATCGGACGCACTGCGCACCAGTAGCCAGCTCGACCAGTGTCAAGTGGCAGAAAGAGGCGGTCAATATCGGGGTTGCCCCGCGGGTCCTGGGGCCCGCGGCGGCCCGCCGTCGGCGTCGTCGCCCGCCCGCGACGTCGTTGTCTCCCCCCCTCCTCTCTTGCTCCCTGCGCTCGTTCCGAACGGGGGTGTGCCTAGTCTCGTCTCGCCCCGGTCCTCCTGTCTCCTCTGCGCCGCCTTCTCCCTCGGCGGCCCGTTTTAACCTCCGCGTCATTGTCCCCTTTTGAAAATTTTCCTTGGGGGGTCGGCCGCCCACTGACAGTTCGGCGCGCAGCCTTCCTCGCCCCCCCTCTCTCGACCGCAGCCGTTTGGCTCGCGCGGCTTTGCGGCGCCATGGCGCCGAAGCTTTCGAAGCCCATCGCGATGCCCCGGCCAGCGACGACCCGCCCCGCCTCTCCGAGCCACGACCCCGAGCAGCTGCGCGAGGCTCTCGGCGCCAAGGCCAAGGCCGAGGCCAAGGCGAAGGCCCAAGCGAAGCAGGCGGAGCCGCCGAGGGCGCGGGCGCGGACATTGACCCGCCCGGCACGGGCACGGGCGCGCCGCCGGCGACGGAGGCGGTCGCAGCGGAGGTCGGGCGCCCGATGGCGGTGGCGGAGGCGCCAGGGTCGCCCCGCGTGCCTCCGCCGCCTGCCGAGGGCGACACCGCCGACCGGGACGCGACGGCGGCGCCGCGCCCCTGGGCCCCGACGGACCGCGGCCCCGCGTCGGAGGAGCCGCAGACAGAGGCCAAGGCGGCGACGGCGGCGATGGAGGAGGCCACGGCCGCGAGCTCCGCGGCGGCTGCACCGCTGGAGCCTCGTCCCGACCAGGAGGTGGACATCTGAGAGCGACGTCTCCGACGAGGAGTTCGAGCACGTCTCCGAGGTCTCGGCCCCCTTGCCCAAACTGGAGAGCGACTCGGAGGAGCCCGCAGCCGCTGGGCGGGGAGGTACGGGGGCCGCCCCCAGTGCCTGTCCGCCCGGTGGCGCCGGGTCCTCCATGCCCGCGCGGCAGGCCGTGGCGGCAAACCAGGCCGCGCTGGACGCGGCGCCGTACGCGCGCTTCTCTGCGGACCAGAAGCGCTGCCTGGACAAGCTGACCTTGGCACTTCGCGCCATGCAGCTGCGCGAGCGGGCAGTCGATGGGGTCCGTGTCGGAGGCCCGCAGCGACCCAGGGGGGGCGCCCAGCGCCGCGGACGTCAGCGAGACGCAGCCAGCGTTGCGAGGATGGTCGGAGGCGAGCCTGGAGGGCAGCGAGGCGGGCAGCAGCGCGCCGAGCGCGGCCACCACGGGCGCGCCGGGGCGGGCTTCCAGGCGGAACCGCCGTCGGAGCAACCAGACGGTGCACGGCCAGCCACCGACGAAGTCGGCGGGGGATCCCGACGCTCTCGCGAGCGCGGAGGCGCTCGCGCGGGAGGAGGCCCAGGATTGGGAGTTTTGCATGGGATCCTACGGAGTGCCCCCGCAGCGGCTGGGCCGGTGCCGTTACTGCGCTGCCCTCGACGACTGGAAGGTCACAAGGGCGGAGTACGTCGACGAGCTGACGAGGGCCGAGCTGGCCCGCTATGCGGCGGCGTGGGAGGAGAACCCCAGGTGCCCTGATCAGCTGCGGCCGGGCATGGAGGGAGGTCGGCGCGTCTACACCGGCTCCAAGTGCGTGGCCAAGCACGACGGCATCGACGAGTGCGAGGCAGTCATGAGAGCGACGAGGTTCAAGAAAGGTGCTGGCTCCATCCAGCACTCGCGCGACCGCGTGGCCAAGTTTCAGGAGTCCTTCGACGTGCTCGAGGAGGCCTGGGTGTGCTGGTGGGCTACGCCCTCTCCGAGGATGGAGAGCTGGCCCTGCGGCGCGCCGCCGATGGCGCGCGCGCGGGCATTGGCCCGCCCAGCACGGGCGCGCCGCCGGCGACGGAGGCGGTCGCAGCGGAGGTTGGGCGCCCGATGGCGGTGGCGGAGGCGCCGGGGCCGCCCCGCGCGCCTCCGCCGCCTGCCGAGGGCGACGCCGCCGACTGGGGCACGACGGCGGCGCCGCGCCCCTGGGCCCCGACGGACCGCGGCCCCGCGTCGGGGGCCCAACGTCCGGGGCGCGAATCTGGCGGAGGGCGTCGCCGACGTCCCATCTTTTCTGAAGATGGGCTACTCCAGGAAGGCGCTTAAGAAGATGGCGAGGTGCTACTGCGTCGTGCGGTACGAGACCCTGCGGACGCGCATGACGGGCGCTCTCGGAGCCATCCTCGAGAAGAAGAAAGACATGATCGGCGCGGTGAGCTGCGCGGAGGGCGCAGAGACCTGGCTCAAAAAGCTGGGTGCTGCTGCAGCGGAGTGCCGCGCGGTGAGGGCCTCAATCGACGCGGGGGGGCGCTGTGTGCACGCCCGAGGAGGGCCAGAAGGGCTTGCTCGAGGCGCGCGACAGGGTGGCCGCGCACGCAGGCAACCAGCGGGCCTTCGAGGAGGAGGCGGGCGGCGACGCCGCCGCGCAGGACGTCCATCGCAAGATGGGCGACTACTCCAACCAGTTCTTCTCGGGCGCCCAGTTTACGATGAACATGTATTACAAGTGCCGGGCCAGCAAGACTTGGGATAACTCCTGGGGCTGCAGGGCCGTCATCCACGCGGCCCGCTGGACGCAGCTCCTAACCCTAGAGGAGGAGGCGGCAGGTCGTTGCAGTCAGCGCTGGCACTGGTACTGCGGGGCCCGCTACCAGGCGCGTGCATCGAGATGATCGATCGCGGAGCCCAGCCGCCGCCGGCGCGCCACCTGCAGGCGGACTTCCCCGAAGAGGACATCCAGGACTTGAAGACCCCCCGCGCGCTGACAAGCTCAGGAAGGCGAACGTCGTGGCGCTTGGCCCCACGGGCCTCCTGCAGCACCTGCCCAAGGTGGAGCCCCTGCCGCTCGGTGCTGCGTTCCAAGCCGCGCGCGCCCGGGGGGCCGCAGCGGGGGGGGCGCTGGACGCTGGCGGGCGGCCTCGCGTGGGCCGACCTGCCCGAGTTCAAGTGGCGCGACCTCTACGCGCAGGCGGCGCGGGGCATGAACGACACCGAGTGGGCGGGCTACAGCAAGAAGACCAAGAACAAGCTCAAGCGCGAGAAGACCACGCAGGCCAGGGCCGCCATGTTGGACTACGAGCAGCGCCACAACCTGGTCGTCGGCAGCCATGTTGGCGGGGGGGGCGCCGGGGCCGCCCCGGGCGTTCCCTCCGCTTGCGGGCCGAGGGCGGACCCAGTGATGGCTGCCGCGGGGGTCGGCGGCGCCGGCGCGAGTGAGGAGCGCCCGCCGCCTCCGCCCACGCCTGCGGCGCTGACCGACGCGGAGGCGCCGCCGCCGCCGCCTGCGGGCCCCCCGCCGGACATCGAGTCCGCGCTGCACGGCCCCGCGGTGGAAGGCAGCGAGTGGGCGGGGAGGTCCGTGCGGTCCCATCTCGGGTCCTCCCAGGCAAGACCGAGTGGTTCTGTGGCCTCAAGTCCCTTTGCGAGTGGGCGGCAGCCTGCCTGCGTAAGCTCTGCGCGCCGCCTCGGCGCCGCGTTAACTTTAGTAGCCGTTTTGGCGCACCAGCTCGCGGCCCGCTGAGGCTCTACCTGCGCCTCCTTTGCGCGCTCCCGCGCTTTTCAGCTGTGCTGGGGCCGCCCCGCGGGCTGCTGGTTTCACGCCGCGCGCTCGCTCTGCCCTCGAAGCTTCAGCTAAGTGACCAGACATTTTGGCTTGCCCCATCCTGTTTCTTGCTGTGGGCCTCTGCCACCCGGTGCCATCAGTGCTACAGGGGTCGGGCGGTACTGGGGTCGCCCCGCGCACTGCACTTCCTGCTGGCAGTGGGATTTACTTTGGGCCAGGTCCGCCTCGACGCGCCTTGGCAACCTCGCGTCGTCAGCCCGGGATCCGCGCTCCGCGTTGCCTTGCACCGCGCGCATGTACCTGCTGAACACTCGGGTAATGGGGCAGCCGCAGGACTCTCGTCCCAACGTGGTCGAGCCATGGTGATGCGGCGCCCGAGACCGCAAGTAGTAGTAGCAGTAGTAGTAGTAGAAGTAGACGTAGCAGTAGAAGTAGAAGTGGAAGTCGTAGTAGTAGTAGTAGTAGGAGTAGTCGTCGTAATAGTATTAGTAGTAGTAGTAGCAGTAGGTGGTAGTAGTAGTAGTAGTAGTAGTAGTAGTAGTAGTAGTCGTAGTAGTCGTAGTCGTAGTCGTAGTCGTAGTAGTAGTAGAGTAGTCGTAGTGGTAGTGGTAGTAGTAGTAGTAGTAGTAGTACAAGTAGTAGTCGTAGTAGTAGAAGTAGTAGTAGTACTAGTAGTAGTAGTAGTAGTAGTAGTAGTAGTAGTAGTAGTAGTAGTAGTAGTAGTGGTAGTACTGATACGAGTAGTCACAGTGGTAGTAGTAGTAGTAGTAGTCGTCGTCGTAGTAGTAGTAGTAGTCGTCGTAGTCGTAGTAGTAGTAGTAGTAGTAGTAGTAGTAATAGTAGTTGTAGTAGTAGTAGTAGTAGTAGCAGTAGTAGTAGTAGTTGTAGTAGTAGTAGTGGAAATAGAAGTAGTAGCAGCAGTAGTGGTGGTGGTAGCAGCCGTAGTAGTAGTAGTAGTAGTAGTAGTAGTAG
>CAUYUJ010019418.1:55000-90000 GCA_963575745.1 Prorocentrum cordatum
AGGGAGGGAAGGGAAAGGGGGGGAGCGGGAGGGGAGAGAATGAATGGGGGGAGGGAGGAGGAAGGGGAAATGGAGCGCGGAGCTCTCCTTCCCCTGTCGACGGCGTGGCGAGGTGGTGTGCACAGGGGTGCACGCAGGGGATGGTGCACACAGGGGGTAGTGCACACAGGAAACGGTGCGCACATGGGATGGTGCACGCAGGGGATGGTGCACACAGGAAATGGTGCACGCGCGGGATGGTGCACATTGGGGGAAAGGGTGGTGCACGCAGGGGATGGTGCACACTGGGTACGGCCTGTGGCGCACATTGCATTGGGGACCCCGGCAGGAGGCAGCGCATTGGTGGTGTACATTGGGGGCGCCGTTCCTGGCGCTTGTGGTGCACACTGGGAACTGCATGGTGCAAATCAATCGCAAAACCCCATTGTGCACCACCATCGGCGCAGAGAAGATTTGGCGGTCGAAATTGCAGAGCTGATTCGGGCGCCACCCGCCAGGTGCGCGGCGAGGGGGGGGCCCGGCAGTGTTCCCTGGGGTGGTTCGGGCAGCAGGCGCAGACGACAAGGAGGAGCAGGATAGGAACCTTGCAGAGGGGCACGGGGGCAAATAGCTGGAAACGGGGGGGGACAAGGAAGAAGAGAACCAGCTTGGCGAAGGACCCAACCATATGCAGTTGTGAGCACCGTCGTTGTATGCACCGCCTTTGGAAAAGCTCCCTATAAGGCCACGAAGCGTATAAGTGGTGTGCCAAAATTTGCCTGGTGGGCGCCTGCGAAAGCAGCCAGCCATTGGGGCTGTCGATGGAGCTCGCTGTGGTGCCGCGAAACGTGTGATGGGTGTGCCGAAATGGGTGCGGTGGGTGCATGCGAACGCAGCCACTTGCGCCTTCGGTGAAGCTCCCTGTGGGGCCACGAAACGTGTGAAGGGTGTGCCGAAATGGGTGTGCGTGACGCATGCGGGCGGTGGCGCTGGAGCCTTCGGTGGAGTTCCCTATGGGGCCACGGAACGTGTGAGGGGTGCGCCGACTTGGGTGTGCGTGACGCATGCGGGCGGCGGCACTGGGGCCTTTTGTGGAGCTCCCTACGGGGTCACGAAACGTGTAAGGGGTGTACCGAAATGGGCGTGCGTGACGCATGCGGGCGGTGGCACAAGCGCTTTCGGTGGAGCTCCCTATGGGGCCACGAAACGTGTGAGGGGTGTGCCGACATGGGTGTGCGTGACGCATGCGGGAGGTGGCGCTGGAGCCTTCGGTGGAGTTCCTTATGAGGCCACGAAACGTGTGAGGGGTGTGCCGGCATGGGTGTGCGTGACGCATGCGGGCGGTGGCGCTGGGGCCAGCCCTGCACCGCCTCCTGGCGCCACGGCTCATCCTCCATCTCAGATTATCTTCTTCCTCCTCCTACTCCCTCCTCCCTCCTCCTGCAAGAGTCGCCCATACACTTTCACAGGGCACGTCCATATTGTCTCACCGCTACCAGTCTAGCCTCAAGTTGAGGCCTCGGCGAGTGCTCTTGGGGATCCCGCTTCTTCCTCCTTCTGCCTCACTCCGCACATGCCCCAGCGCTAGCCGCAGGCCCTTAACACGCGCAACTAGACCCCTGCTGGCACCTCCGCCACATGCAGGGACAGACTAATGTAGGCGGCTAGCCAGCATCAGTCTCTAGCTTCACACCTCTCTGCCGCACGAGTGCGGCCGACGCGACACTTTTAAGCAGCCCCGCTACCAGAAGAGCGGTCGGCTCAACGCTCACAGCTCAATTCGCAGACTCGCCACGGCTGAGTGTAGGCTGCGGCAAGCAAGTGGCCCCGCGCAGCCAAGTGCCTTCGGGGACCCCGCTCCTTCCTCTTATTGCCTCCTCCTTTCACTCACCCCGCCAGCCACGCGGCCTGCGCTCGCCTGCAGGCGATAGCCACTTGCTCCTGGGACGATGCCCAGATAAGCCGCAGGCCCTACTAGTCTCTAGACCCCCATGGGCACGGCCGCCCATGTCGGGAAGCACTGATGTAGGCGGCACGCCAGCACCAGTACTCTTATATATACCGCCGCGCTAGTGCGGCCTGCGTCGCCCCTACATTTGGGCTTGGCGGCGCTCTCACAGCGAGCCACTGGCTCCAGCGAGCAAGCGCGAGCCTACGTCCAGGCCGCCAGCCTCCGTCATAATTCGCTGACTCGCCCCAGGCTGAGTCTGGGCCACAGGCCCCCCATACCTTAGGCGGCGTGGGGCCCCGAGCCAACACCCCAGCCTCGCCGCGCTGGTAGCCAGCACCTTCGCCAGCTACCTTGCTGAATGGCCTCGCCGCCAGCAGGGTCCCCTGCCTGGCCGCACAGCAGTACGCTGTGCGCTGATGGCAGCATCTCATCCCTCTCCCTTCCCTTCATTCTTTCCCTCCCTTCGTATCGCGAATAGATGCTGCCTCAGCACCTCCCTCCTGCCGAGTATCTCTCGGCTAATGCTGCCCATCAGAGGTGCGCACCTCTGCGGACAGCTACCGCGCCTTAGTGCTTCTTGGCTGTGCAAGATACTACTTCTCCTTCCATCGAGTTCCTCCCTCCCCCTCTTACCACGTGTCGGCGAATCCCGCTAACACTAAGAAACCAAGTACAGCACAGGCGTTCTCTTACCTGCCCCCCTTACCGGTCACGTGCGTTTCCGATGGGGCTTCCTAGGTCTCTAGGCGGCAATGCCAGCCTCTCCCTCCTGGTCCGCTCCGACACGGCCGCCCTACAGCGCGGCACTGCCATTTTGGCCCTCTTCCTACTCATCCCGCTCATATCCATGGCTAAGCCATGCTCCCAGGTGGCCGTTCCTGAGGCCAGCTGTGCTGCTCTTCGGTCTTTCAGCGCTGCCCGCATAGGGCAACGCCTAGCTGGCGCGCTTAGTGACTCTCGCACGGCACCGATCCCTTCTCTTCCTCTTTTTCCCCCTCCCTCCCCTTCGGTGCCAATACCTCCCCCGCCCAACATGCAGGTCCAATGGCGAAAAATCGCTTTTGCTTGCGGACGGACCAGGAGCGGAGATCCTTTGTAGTGCCCGCTAGGCGGGCTCTGTCTGCCGCCTAGCCGACCTGCGGCCGCCCCGCTCAAGCTACTTGCAACGAGCTAAGTGCAGTCAAAAGCCTCCTCCTCCTCCTCCTCCGCCTCCTCCTCCTCCTCCTCCTCCTCCTCCTCCTCATGCTCCACCTTTGCGAGCGTTCGTTGCTGCCGCCTGGTAGCCTACAAAAGTCACCGAACCAGGGGTGTGCGTCCATCCGAGATCGCCTTCCTAGCCGAGGGTGCAAGAGTCGCCATGAAGATGTTCACCCCGCGGGGACAAAACGAGCTCCTTTGGGCTTGGCGCTAGCATCGCCGCGGAGTTCCCCCTTTCCAGGCACGATCTTTTTCCTGATGCTCCGCCTCCTTCTCATTCATCCCCATCCTCCATCTCGTCTGCCCCGTCCTCATTCTCACAGGGATGCAGGGGGGTAGGATTAGCAAGACGTGGAGAAACCATCGGACGAGTGAACAGCTGCAGCGCTGAGAGCGCTACCAGGACAGTTGCGGGCTCTCCTAAATTGTTCAAGTTGCGTGCCCTGGATTGCGGCCCGCCCGCAGAAGTCATGTTGGCTCAAGTATTGGGCTTAATGCCTTTGCCCTGGAGCGTTAAGGCGGCTAGCCTCTGACACAAGCGAGGTGAAGAGTGTTTCCTCCCAGTGGCCGTCCCAGACTTGTCCACCGCCGGGTATCAAGTGCAAGCTGTTGTCTGGATGTTTTGCACCGTTCTGATGCTGGGGCGGCAGTTGTGTTTCGAAGGCACATGGAGATCTTGCTTTCGCGATTGTTCTGCTCGATTGCTCGTGTTCTTTCAAAGGGCGGCGACATGCTTTACCGAGAGAGGTAGCAGTCAAGATGCCCTTTACTTGCACAAGCGAGCCATGGGGCTTGACATGTTTCGACGATGTTGCTGGATCGCTTCTGTAGCCGCCGTCGGATTTGTTCTCCCGCTTGGGCTATTCGCCCCCGATGACCGTGCGCATATCGGTCCAAGGCGTTTGCGCTATGCCTTCTGCTCGGCGATCATGGTGACCCTCAAAATGTTTCCAAAGCTGATGACCCCATCAAGACTTCACTTCTGGTATTCGTTAATCTGTCTTTCAAATACGTTGACGGTGTCACCATTGTCGGGAGCCGGCAAGGTACCCCTACCCATCCAGCGGCCGCCGGATGGGTATCTGTCGGTTGCCGGCTGTGTACCCTCACTCATCCAGCGCCAGATGGGCATGCCGCCAGATGGGTATCTGAGCGCTCCCCCCCCTCAGGTCTGCCGCCGGATTGGTATTTGCCGGGAGCCGGCTGGGTACCCCTATACCCATCCAGCGCGGCCGCCAGATGGGTATCTGCCGGGAGCCGGCTGGGTACCCCATCCAGCGCCGGATGGGTATGTCGCCGGATGGGTATCTGAACGCGCCCCCCCTCATCTGCAGGGCTGCCGCTGGATGGGTATCTGCTGGGAGCCCGCTGGGTACCCCTACCCATCCAGCGGCCTCCGGATGGGTATCTGCCGGAAGCCAGCTGCAGGTACCCCATCCAGCGCCGGATGGGTATGCCGCCGGATGGGTACCTGCCGGGAGCCCGCTGGGTACCCCTACCCATCCAGCGACCTCCGGATGAGTATTTGCCGGGTGCCGGCTGGGTATACCCCATCCAGCGCCGGATGGGTATGCCGCCGGATGGGTATGTGAGCGCGCCCCCCCTCATCTGCAGGGCTGCCGCCGGATGGGTATCTGCCGGAAGCCGGCTGGGTACCCCTACCCATCCAGCGGCCGCCAGATGGGTATCTGCCAGGTGCCGGCTTGGGACCGCGACCCATCCAGCGTCGGATCGGTATGCCGCCAGATGGGTGTTTGCGAGCGCCCCCCCCGTCAGGTTTGCCGCCGGATGGCACTGGGTGCCCCTACCCATTCAGCGAAGGATGGGTATGTCGCCGGAAGGATATATAAGCGCTTCCCCCTCAGGGCTGCAGCCAGATGGGTATTTGCCGGGAGCTGGCTGGGTACCCCTACCCATGCGGCCGCCAAATGGGTATCTGCCGAGAGCCGGCTGGGTACCCATCTAGTGGCCGCCGGATGGGTACCAGCAGGGAGCCCGCTTGGTACCCCTACCCATCCAGCGGCCGCCGGATGGGTATCTGCCGGGTGCCGCGGCTGGGTACCCCTACCCATCCAGCGCCGGATGGGTATGTCACCGGATGGGTATCTGAGCGCCCTCCCCCCTCAGGGCTGCCGCCAGATGGTTATCTGCTGGGTGCCGGCTGGGACCACTCAGCGCCGGATGGGTATGTCGCCGGATGGGTATCTGAGCGTTCCCCGCCCTTAAGGGCTGCCGCCCGATGTCTGCCATGAGCCGGCTGGGTACCCCTACCTATCCAGCGGTCGCTGGATGGGTATCTGCCGGGAGCTGGCCGGGTACCCCTGCCGCCAGATGGGTACTTGCTGGGAGCCGGCTCGGTACCCCTATATATCCCATCCAGCGCCGGATGGGTATGTCGCCGGATGGGTATCTGAGCGCTCCCCCCCCCCAGGGCTACGGCCAGATGGGTATCTTCCGGGTGCCAGCTGGGTACTCCTATACCCATCCAGCGCCGGATTGGTGTTGCCAGATGGGTATCTGAGCGCCCTCCCCCCTTTAGGGCTGCCGCCGGATGGGTATCTGCCGGGTGCCGGCTGGGCACCCCTACCCATCCGGGGCCGGATGGGTATGTCGCCGGATGGGTATGAGCGCTCCCCGCCCTTCAGGGCTGCCGCCCGATGGGTATCTGCCAGGAGCCGGCTGGGTACCCCCACCCATCCAGCGGTCGCCGGATGGGTATCTGCCGGGAGCCGGCTGGGTACCCCTACCCATCCAGCAGCAGCCGCCAGATGGGTATTTGCCGGGAGCCCGCTGGGTACCCCTACCCATCCAGCGGCCGCCGGATGAGCGTTTGTCGGGTAGCGCCGGATTGGTATTGTCGCCAGACGGGTATCTGAGCGCCCTCCCCCCTCAGAGCTGCACCTGGATGGGTATTTGCCGGGTGCCGGCTGGTACCCCTGCCCATCCAGCGCCGGATGGGTATCCCGCCGGCTTGGTACCCCTCCACAATTAAAACCAGTGTCAGAGTCCAGCAACCAGAGCTGAAAAAATTGGGGTTCGCCTCCACCACCCCCTTGCGGCGATGATGTTGGGGATGGTGTGTCGTGGATTATGTTGATGATTTAGCTGGGCGTTTCCCCTCACCTCTGACACCACCATTGTAATCTGCCCATGGGTGCTATTCCGACGGCGAAATCGACAGCGAAACCCTAGGCGTTTGTGATGCAATCACAGCAATATGGATATTGATACGTATTTGCCCACAGAATACCATCGATATAGGAGGTTGTGAACGTTAAAGTGGGCTTGAACAAGGCGACCATATGGTTTGGCTGCAATTTGTCTTGCGTTTGGGAACAGTAGAACGTTATAGTGGTATCTGCAATAATGCGCCAATTTTACAGCTTAGTTTAACCACGTTTCAACCACGAAATGCATCGGTTGCGGACATGTTACCGACGTGTGCGGCGCGAAAATGGCAATTCCAATGTTATTTCGCAGTTATTCTACGAATGTTTTATAAGTAAAGCTGTGACCGTGCGTTTACCTACAAAGCGGTGGTATAACAACTGCCATATCATACCTAAACTATCGTTTTAGCGCCGCACACGCCGAGAACATGTCAAAACATAAAGCAAACAACATGGGTTTCGAGGTTGAAACGTGACCAACAATCGTGCAATATCGCTACTGCCCCACATGCAAGACGTATGTCAACCAAACCACAGGTCCACCTTGCCTGCGACCATCTTAGCGTTCTCAACCGCCTCGGCCGACTGACATTTGCTGATGCCAAACGCATGATTTACACCCCCAAATCTAAAAGGGATCGGGCAACAACAATGCAACTGCAATGAAGCAATGGGGTGTAGAACACAAGTCGAAGTGCAATATGCCAAAACATTATGTTTTCGAGAACCACGTTTCGGGCAACGCGCTCATGGGGATTGGGTCAACCAGTGGAGGCCAACAAATGTTGCCGACCAATCAGGGCCAGCCAATATGAACAAAACATGGGTGGGGGGCTGATCGATACAGATCAACCACCATGGGCCAGTCAATCTGGGGGGCGTGATTCCGACCAGCCTGACTTCATTATGTGGCTGTCGCAGCCCCCTGTTGCTTGGTTGCCCCTCCTCTCCTCCCTGTGGTCCAATGCGAAGAGGGGGATGGACAGCGGCCCTTCCCACGCTCGGTGCGTTGCTTAAGAGAGAGGAGGGATGGGAGGAGGGAGAAGGAGGAGGAGGAGGAGGAGGAATAAGAGGAGGACCAGCAACAACAATAACAACAGCAACAACAACAGCAGCAATAACAACAACAATCATTTTACCCGAACGCTCAGTGTTCTCCCCAGTGCCAGGGTTTTCTTGCGACACCAGCCAATACCCCCACTTCGTGGGGGGGCCGTTCAAGCTCTACCAAATATCCAAACGACTTTTCGAGACCACCCACACCCAGCTTCCCGCCCTATGACGTTGGGACACTTCACTTCGTGGCGTGCGGACGACCCTGGCTACTACACTGGCGTGGGGTACACACCCACAGAGGTTGATCACATCTGTTACATATGATGTGGTACACGGTACACGTGAGATGGTACGCAGTGCCAAGATAGTTGGTCACATTTTTGGGGCAAATTCGTGGGGATGCGATTACAGAAGTACATGTGTTACACTGATGTTATACAGTCCCAAGGATGACGCATGCATTGCTCATAGACTCATGGCGCTATGATCCTAACTCTCAGTGCCCAACGCGCGCGTGCACAGCCAGACGGAGGGAGAGAAACACATGTATACAAGGTTCGTGACATACGCACGGTCCACCATGTTGTAAACGATCGCATGCACGGTAAGTTCTGAAATTATACGTATGTACAAGCAGACATGCGAGGGAGAAAGGGAGATGGCCATCGACAGTTCCAATACGGCTCCAAGGCGGAAGAGGGGGAGGAGGAGCAGGACAAGGAGGAAAGGAGAGAAGCGAGAAAGGAAGAACGCAGACGGCGCGGCTCTGGACACAAAGGGGTGCCATACTTTCTCCTGCTTTCGCAAACAGGTCCAGTCACACGTAGGGGAACTCAACCGAATGGTCTTCGCATCCAGAAGCATACTAAAGGCGCGACGCATCGTCGTCTGCGATGGCGCGGAGCGGGCGCGTGGGTGCCCGGCTGCCTGGCTGATGCACGGTGACGGCCTGGGCGGATGAAGCCGCCGCCTGCACTGAAGCGCCCACCGACGCATACACATCGCACCACTTTCTCAACACTGAGCGGGACACCAAGACAGCTTTCCGTCGCATACGCAACACGGTATGCAACGTGTGGCACTTCAGCCCTGGATATACAGCGCGCATGTGGTCACCAAGTGCCGCGTTGAGCTTTTCGGCCGTGTCATACTGCAAAGGTCCAGAGTCAGGGTGATACTTCACGTACCATTGCCTCAAAACCATACCGCTGACAGCGACGGGAGGATCGCTCTCCGAGAGAAGCTGCGAGAGGACCTCCGCAGCGGCCTCGTCGGCGAAGCTCTCCCGATACTGATTGAGTCGAAGACGCTCGCCCATACATTCCTCCACCGCTTGGGCAGTGTTCAATGCCCCCTTGGCGCCCCACTCCGTGCTGAGCCACTTCTGGCATGCCCTGGCGTTAGCAGATACAGATAAATGTCCCAGGAGCCACTGCTTCAAGACGGCCCCGTCAGTGGTCCCCTCGGGCATGTCTTTGCGAATACGTTCTCCATACCAGGTCTCCAAGTGGCCAGCGTTCTGCACTTGGACAAGCGTGTCTTTGGATGAATACTGCAGTAGCCACGCCGTTGCGACCCTATCTGGCACATACAGTGGTGGATCCAACTGTCGGAGCGCCCGGCATAATTTGAAAGCGGTATTATACTCAATGCCCAGGTGGCGGATGGCAGAGCCGTGCTGCTCCTCCAGCTCCTTGGCGCTAGAAATACTGACCGTGCCAGTCACAACCCGATACTTGGCCCACCAAGTCTTGCACGCCTGGTGACTAGCATTGATACCCTTTGCCCGGAGCGCCTGATGCAAATAATACGCACTCTCGCAGTCGGCCAAGGGAGGCCGCGACAGCTCAGGGCCATACTGCTCGTGAAGGTCTTTCGCCGTCAAAGCCATGATCCAAGAACACAGGCGATACCTTGATCCGAGATGGCTACGGATATGTGCGTCAGCAGTCGGGGGCCTTCCTGGGGCCGCTTGGGGTCCTCTTGGGGAAGGGGGGAAGCCTCCTGGCGCGGTTTGGGGTCCACTTGAGAGCCTTTGGGGGGCTCCTTGGAACCATCTTGGGGCCTCTTGGGGGCTTATTGGACCCTCACGGCGGACTCTTGGGGCCTCTAGAACGCCTCCTGGGGCCATCTTGGGGGTCTCTTGGAGCCACCTTGGAGCCTCTCTGGAACCTCTTGGGGGCCTCTTGGAGTCCTCTTGAAGCCTCTTGGGACCA
Source organism: Prorocentrum cordatum (assembly GCA_963575745.1). Classification (NCBI taxonomy): domain Eukaryota; class Dinophyceae; order Prorocentrales; family Prorocentraceae; genus Prorocentrum; species Prorocentrum cordatum. The sequence goes on from CAUYUJ010019418.1 coordinate 64,570, forward strand.
TCTTGGGCGCCTCTTTGGGCCTCATGGACGCCTCTTGGGGCCATCTTGCGCGCCTGTTGGGGCCATCTTGGGTTTTAAAGATTCATCAAGAGACCGCGAATGGATTTCGAGATTTTTCGGATGAGAAAGTAGTGCGTTTTCATATGTTTTCTGAACATCGCATCTTGAAATTATTGAAAACCCATTGTGTTTGGCAGGATTTCGACATGCGCGCGCGGCGGCCGCGCGCATGTGCACTTCGTCTCATTTTTTGCAAGGGATGGTGGCCCTCGCAGGCGCGCAACCGTTGTTGGAGAAGTTCAAAGCACCTGAAGAAGTAGCACGCAAAGACCCTTTTGACAGAAATGTTTAAAAAGTGGTGTGTTTCCTATGAATCCGCAAGAGCGCGCGGAAGGACATTTTGACAATTTTTTCTTAAAAAACCATTGGGTTTTTGATGTTTTTATGTTAAAATCGTTACGAAACCTAAGGTTTTGGAAGGATTTCGTCTTGCGAGCGCGAATGTCCACTTTACCTTATTTTTTGCAAGGGATTCTTGAAATTTGATCAACTAAGAACAAGAATTTTCATTTGCTATTGTTTTTTGCAAGGGAAAACGAGCGTCAACAAAAAAACGGATCCGGGGGTAATCCACTTTTCTGAAGCTTTCGCAGAAAAATGATGAAAATGTAGCTGCGGCCTAGGTTTTGGGCGGGGGGCGTGCACCAGGGGGTCCAACAATAATAATTCTTTAGAAGTAATAGTGTTCAACAACAACGACAGCAACAACAGCAGCCGCAGCAGCAGCAGGGCTTCTCCTCAACTCCAGGGGGCCACATGGACTCTGAAAGGTTCTGGGGGGTCGATCCCCCCATATCCTCTTCCTCCTTCTCCTTCCCCTTCCCTCCTCCTTCGCTCTGCCCCCACCTGGGGCCATCTGAAATCCATTCAAAACAGGTCCATGGACCCCTCCTGGGGCCCAGACGCACCAATTGCACGAGCCGCGCGAAGCCGTGGCGGCGAAATGGAGAACCTCGAGGATCGAGGTTCGAGTCGAACCTCGATCGTCGAGGTTCGACTCCCTGGACGCACTGGCCCAGGGCTCGAGGGCCCTCGATCCTCGTTTTTGTTTTGTTTCCCCCTCGGTCTCCCCTCGAGGGCCCATGGCCCAAGCCAATGGACGCCCTGGCCGACCTGGCTAGCCTAGCGGGGCGCGACCTGGGGGGCGATGCAGCCCCGCCTGGGCCTGGCGCCCATCCTGGGCGTGGCGCCCCTCCTGGGCCTGGCGCTGGCCGAACGGCCGCGGCGCGCGCTGTGCTGGCGCATGTGAGGAGGGGCGGGGCGGTCATGAGGGGGGCTTGGGTCATGGGGACATGGGATGCTGTCTGCAATGTTGGTCGTCCTTGTGCTGCCGCCAGCAGCTTCTCCTCCTCTTACTCATCCCTCGTTCTCCTCTTCGGTCGACCCGTGCCCACTTGCAAAATTCTTGCCTTTTACCAAGGCTCCTCCTCCCTCTCCCCCTCCACCACCGCCCTCCTGAACATGTTGCTCCTGAAACATATGATTCGCCCTGCATCCCCAACTCTCCCCTCGGCCCCGGGCAGGAAACGCCAGCGCGACGACCGGGAGAGCGCCGCGGAGGCGGCGGCCACGGAGGCGCTGGACCACGAGGCGGTGTTCAACGCGTTCGGAGTCCACGGCGTTACACGGGGGCAGGTGGGATGGGGGGCCGCTGGGATTGAAGCGGACGGAGGAGGGATGACTGCAGTGCCCCACGCAATGAGATGAATTAGGGGGTCGTAGGGTAGGGGATGTGATAGGCATGTGCGGGCGTGCGCAGCAAGCATTGCATTATATATCATATGCATGGGAAGTGGAGGCGTGCGAGATCATCTGGAACTCTGCGAGAACATCCAGGCGCCTTCTTGAGAAGACGTATGGTGTCAGGCGAGATGATATCGCTGGTATGACAACGGTTGCTGTTAAACGGTATGTGGACGCACGTGGTTGTTCGCTCAACTCTTGTTTTCAAGCTGGTGCAATGTGCGCCTCCATGCGGATAAAGTGGGATGAGACCCAGCAGGAGATCCAAACAAGTGAACCAATTTCTGGCACTAACGTCCAAACATGTGCATCTATGATGGTTATGCAAGCATGGTGCAAGACCAGTTCTTTGGACTCTGCTCAAGTTTGGGTATGCCCTTTGATGCAGCTGACTAGGTTGACGGCGGATTGCATATACTTGGGACTCCAGCGCGGCAGAGTTTTTTTTGGACATGAATTGCCGACGCTGCCTGATACGCGCCGCTGGCTCATTGTTGTTCTCGTGGCCGATGACGCCAAGAGCAATGGGAAAGTTGTGGCGCACATACGTTCTGTTCTGGCTGCTTCCGGGAGATCGTGCGTGGTTTTGCATATGCGGTCTGGCAGGGGGGGGCACGGCGCATGCGGCGCATGTGGAGCGATGGCACAGGGCAAGCAAATCGAAGGAAGCATGAGGAGGAGGTGGAGGAGGAGGAGGGAAACAAACTCAGAGACGAAAGGGTGCCACGGACTCGAGCGGCTGGAGTGTCATAATGGGAGCGGATCGGCGGTGGCCGCCCCTTTCGCCCCTCCCCTCATCTACATCCACCGTCGATCTCCTCACTGCCCAGTTCGAGGTCCTCATCCGAGAAGGAGGACGAGGAGGAGGAGGCGGCAAAGGAGAAGGAGGAGGAAGAGGAGGAGGAGGAGGAGAAGGACGACGAGGGCGATGACCAGGTGGAGAAGGGCGCAGTGGAGGGGGAGGAGGAGGGGGAAGAGGATGTCGATAGGGTACATAGAAGACGGACGGGGTAGGAAGAGAAGGGAAGGAGGATGATTACTGAAGACGACTACGGAGAGGAGATGGGAGGATGCATGAGGGGAGTCAGGGATTTTCGCTCGTCTTGCAATGTGCTATGGGCTGGGAGGTGTCTAGCTCACCTTTCTCATCGATGTGCAGTTCCAATGTTGGAGAATCTGAAACTATGTGGTCCTATGTTTCGTGCTGCCCACGTCATGGTTTTGAGTACGTATTGGCTGGCCCTGATGCGCAAAATGAAATCGTACTTGTACCAAAACATCAACGTTATCCACAACAGTGTGCCTGACCCCTTGCACCGGAAAATGGCCGACTCCATTCTCGGCCTGACGCTGTGCAAAAATCTTCCTGATCAATACCTGAGTGCCCGGATCCGCGCGCTCCGGAACGATGCCTTGGATTGCTTGCAGGGCGATTGGAAACAGCAGCAGGTGAGTTTTTTCTGCCGCATGGGAAACTGCCAGACGCCAGGGGAGGGCAAGTGCAAGGATGCAGCTGTTGACGCAGTGTCAAAGCTTCTTGTGCGATTGTTGTTCACATCCAAAGTCGCAATCCCTGTGCTTTCAAGGTGGTGGAAATGCGCCCCCTGTGCTCAGAAGATCCTCTTGGGCCTGAGTTGCCACCGTCTGTTAGCGAAGCTGGCCCCGTCTTACCACTGCAATGTTGGCAATGTAGGTGACCCAGCGGGGGGGGGTGACTCCGACTGGCACGCTGAGCATTCATACAGAGTTCGGAGCACGTTCCAATGGTTCAACAAACCTGATACCCCCAGCGAGTTGATCATATACCTTCAAGGCCTCAGCGTTCATCAGAGGATTATGGCTTGGATCATGCGCCACGACAACCGCGAGGCCGACAGAGAGCCCACCAGTGAGAATGCGCCGATCAACCATTTTAGTTTCTCTGAGTTTTTTGGTCAAGTAGTGTACGGTAGCTCCTCAGGGCTGTCCAAGCGGGAAGCAGTATTGGAGTTCGTGCTTCCGAAATTGTCTCCTGTGCGGGCTTCACTTGCAGATGGGTGTAGGTTGTTTGACCCCGGACTTGAGCAAGATATTTGGGGATGCCTGTATCATTTTTCTCCCATCGGTAGGAGTCCAGATCTGCCGGGGACGCTGTGGGCTTGTGTTTTGAGCTTGATTGGGCGGCTCTGGTGGAGAGTCGGACTCAATCTGGAAACGTGGCCCATGCTGATTTTTCATTTCTTGGCAGATGGGCAGCCGGAGAAGGACGAGGTAGCAGCTAAGTGGGAGGGAGATTGCATTCATTGCCTTGGGGCGCCATTGAAAGACTTACGCCGCGAAATGCCCAGAGCCCGAAACTGTGCGACGCCAGAATTCAGAGCAGTAGTTGAAGAATTGGCCGCCCAAGTTGACTGGAGTATATTTGACGTGGAGATAAATCATTCCAGAAATCGCCAATCCAACGAGACAGGAAGTGGAAGAGCTTATCATGCAAAGAATTTGTCAATAACCCACATGGCACGGACTATCGGAGCCCGCCACAAACATTCAATGGCTGAGCCTAACCCACAACCTGCTAAGAAGGGCCGTCCATCGAAACACATTTCAGCAGACAGCAAAGAGAAATTCTATAGTGGTTTTACTTTATTTTCTGAAAGCCGTGGGCGTTTGGAAAGCGTCACAAATGAAGAGATTCAGTCTGGTGGTTTTCTCAAAGGTGTTTCTCAACAGTGGCAAGCGTTGCCCCGGGAAGAAAGGGAGCGCTTGAATACGATTGCGAAAGGGATGCGAGAGGCAGCAAAGATGAGAGAGCAACAGCATGCACAACAACAGGAAGAGCAGGCAAACAGCGTCAATGCATCAGGGACGTCTTATTGGGGTATTGGCTGCTCAGAATCACCATTGTCTTTTGATAAGATGTTCAAGCCGACGACTGAAGATGGCCGGGGAGAAACGGCAGCAGCACAGAGATGGTCAGACAAGTTGCACGAACCCATAGAACACAGCGACATCATCGGCGAAGACGTGGAACATGAGAAGACGTGTGCTGACCTCGGCGCGTGTAGAACGCAGTATCGGATGTGCTGGGGGATGGTGCAGCAAATCCATCGGTTTGCAAAAGAGTTCCCTGACGCTGTTATCGATGGGTGCCGCTCTGCATGGTTGTTGCACGGTGAACAGGGATTGGATGGCCGAAATGACCTTGCATATATTGTGTTGCTGGTGCACCGGATGAAGAAGCCCTACCGTCTGGTGTTCCTTCGACTTAGGCTCGAAGGCGACACCCATCTCAGTGACTGGACAGCCCGCCCGGTATTTCCTGTGGAGTGTGTATTCGGTGCCATCTTGCATGCTGGGAGCGGCCGCCAATTACTCCATATGCAATTGGAAACATCTATATGCGCAGAACTCGCAGACCGACATCGCCAGGAGCGAGGGTCTCATCGGGGGGTGCAGCAGCAGTGGAGGGTCAACTGAACTCCACGATAAAGCAAAGGCGGTCGAACAAAGGGGGCAAAGGCGGTGTGGGCCGTGTAGGTTTCATTGCACTCAGTTGCAGCCAGTCAAATAGAGAGCGAGAGGGGCTGCGCATCGGGGGAGGCGGTGGTGGGAAGAAGCACGAGGAGGTAGAAGAAGGAGCATGGGGAGGTAGAGGAAGGACAGGGGAACCTGGAGTCGGGGGAGGAGGTGGGCGGAGCTCGAGGGCAGGTGAGGATGCGAGGCTTGTCGGCTTGTCTAAGTGGCGAGAAAGAGAGAGAGTGAGAGAGAGAGAGAGCGCTGGGACCAGGACCCGTTCATGCGGATTACTGTTCGGAAGCTGATCTTCAAGCCTATCGGCATCAACAGGCTCAAGGTGTCTGTCTTTTTGCCACGATTCTACCATGCCGATGCTACTCCTGTTGCCATCTGCAATGACAAATGCGTGCGCGTGTATGTGCGTATCTCCAAATGTCCTGCTACGCTAACTCACTCTCTCTCTCGATCCCTCTCTCTCTCTCTCTCCTTCTCGCTGCCTCTCTTACTTGTCTTGCCTGCCCCAATCCCGATGATATCGTGAGCGCGTCGCTTGTCTCTCGGGCTCCCATCTAGTCACCGTGCCTATCGCGCTCTGGGAATCTGCCCTCTGCGCGTGCCCCATGCCGACTTCACCTCCCTCCCTTCTCCTTGTGTTATTTGTCGCCTGGGCCATGGTGTAGAGCGTGGTAGAGGTCAAACGACGATAGAACAGCGAGATGGTTAGAGAGAGAGAGAGAGTGAGAGAGAGAGAGAGATAACGAAAGACAGAGAGAGAGAGAGAGAGAGAGAGAACACGGTGAGATACATAGAAAAGTAGGGGGAGAGAGACAGAGAGATAGAAATCGTATGATCACCATACCCGCAGGAGAAAGAGAGAGAGAGAGAGAGAGAGAGAGCGTGACAGAGATAGGACGATAGGACATTCATATTGCATATATCATACATATATGATGTGTCAAACCATATCGGCACGTATCCGATATGGGCAATGCCAGAGGGGATATGATATGGGGGGAAATGGAGAGGGAGAACGAGAGAGAGGGATAAAGAGAGAGAGGGAGAAGCAGAGAGCAAGCGCGAAACAGAGAGATAGAGAGAGAGATATAGAGAGGGAGGGAGCGAGGGAGGGAGGGAGAGGGGGGGTGAACAGGAGAGGTTGGGGGAGAGAGGGTGGCATGATGATGATGATGATGCTGATGCTGCTGCTGCTGATGATGATGATGATGATGATGGTGATGATGATGCTCACATGGCGCGATGCCGCGTGCTAAGCGCCTGGATTCGTTTTCCCGGAGGTGACTGGCGTGGACGCCTCGAGCACTCTGTGGGGGGCCGTCCTCGACGACCTTCAGGAGCTCACAGCTGGACGTCCGGATAAGCAGGGGAATGGCAGTGGCAGCGGTGGGAATGATGATCTGTTGTCAGACCTCACTGCCATCAGGGCCCCGTCGAGAAAGGAGGCCTCAGGGCATCCCAAGAAACCCCCCAAGTCGAAACAAACAAAGCCCCATCCAGAACAAGATCCAGGTGGAGCTTCCGGGTGGGCGCCTGCTGCGGGGGTCCCCACACTAGAGGACGAGATCAGTTCTGGCGAATCTGAGGGGGAGGGGGGCCAGCTCGAGCTGAAGGCCGACATCCATGGGGCTCATCAGCATCTTCAGGAGCTGGCGCAAATCAAAGCAGGGGTTGAGCAGGATCATGCTGCAGTTGGGGTTCACATGGATGAGGGCCCCGATGATGACCTTGATGAAGTTGCAAAGCAAGCAATTGCTATGACTACTGGTGCGGGCTCTGTAGCGACTTCCAGCTCAGGTGCTTCGAGCAGTGCAGGCGCGACCCCTCATCCTACAGCGGATCCTAGCCCAGGAGCTTCTGGCAAGAGTGGCGCGCCTCCCGCTCCTGCATCGGATCCTAGCCCAGGTGTTTCTGCCAGCAGTGGCGCGCCTCCCCCTCCTGCGTCGGATCCTAGCCCAGGTGCTTCTAGCAGCAGTGGCCCTCCCCCTTCCACCAGCTTCTCCAGAGCATCCGTTGGCGAAGCATGGCAAGTTTATTTGTGCACCACATGCGAAAGACCGCCGACGCGTGCTGGACCCTGACAGTACGAAACCGATAGGAGAGCTTCAGCCACTCCAGGCCTGGGGACTTTATAACGTTGCAATGCAGTGCAAAATTATAGGTCATAAGAAATGCTCGCGGTCCCGAGGCTGGAAGCATTTAACGGGTGAGCCAGTGGAAACACCAGATTGGGTTCTCACGAAATGGCTGCACGATGGCGTGCGTCTCCAGACCAAGGAGGACCATATGAAATTGCCCCGAGACTAGTCTGATGTGTCCCGTTGGCTCTGTAGATACTGTTGCTAGGCCGCCCCAACCATCGCCCTTTTGCAGCTTGGCACTCGGCTCTGGATCCTACGCAATGCAGGGAGGGACTGGGAGGGTGGAGGGATCTTGCACAAGGGTCTCTGGGCTAAGAGTTTGGAGTGACTAGAGTCGGCACCGTCCCGTCGCGCAGCTCTGCGCCTTCTTTTCAGGACTTGCCGTCTCCTGATCCGTGTCTTTTACGGCGCGAGTTGCATGGTGAGTGGGGCGTTCGCTTGTGCCGCCCGACCGTCGTGCCACTCTAGGCTCGCACTCGGTCGGGGCATGATGGAGTTGATAATGGATAAGTGAACTGTGACTGTGGCTTTGCACCTGCCGCTCAGTGGCGTAGACAGCCTTGCTTCGAATAAGTACTGTTCGCAGACGCCCTCTTGCAGAGGTTCAGCAGCCTGGTTAATATTGAGCCAGCAATGATGATGACGAGGAGGAGGAGGAGGAGGAGGAGAGTGAGGAGGATAAGGAGGAGGAATGAGAAGGAGAAGAAGGAAGATGGGCAAGGTCAGAACTGACGTTTTAATTTTCAGAGCTGCAGAGAGCGTGCCTCCCTTGCGTCGCTTGCAATTTGACCGGAGCGTGTTTGGCAATTCAGCTCAGTGTCGACAGTCCGTGTATGCATCGGACTTGAGGTGCTTGATGCAAACTTGATTGTGCATGAGTGTACAAGCAGAATGCATTTGACCCTTAGCAGTGCTTGCACCTAGGGGTTCGCGTTTCTAAGGAATCGGGTGGATGAGGCGAGGCTTCGACACGTTCGCGCCTGCGCCCGCCCCCATGGTGCAACCTGCGGCTGTGACGCAATCGATGGCGCATCCAATTTGACAGGCGTGGCAATGTCTCGCCGCGACCGCACCCACGCCCGCTTCCATGGTTCAACATATGGCACAACCTCTGACTTGTGGCTATGGCGCAACATGGCGCAACCTATGGCGCAACCAATTGGACAGATGTGGCGAGCTTTTGGTCCGTGCCGCCCCCATGGCGAAACCTGTGGTAAGTGATAGCGTAACCAGCGGCGCAACTGTTGGCACAACCTATGACACAACTTTGACTGCGTATCGCATCCGTATGTGACGCATGTAGAGTGTGTAGCTCACAGTTGGGTGTTCACACTGGCACGCGCATCAGTAGATGCAACACTAGAGCAAAATTACAGATGCTCATACAACACGTATGTGCAACCGTGTGCTGAATATACTACTGTACACATACAACCACGTACACTCGAAACCTGAAGTGGGATTCCATACATATATACTATATACATGCATCAATATATGCATGCATACATGTATACACATACTCTACGTACACATATATGTATACACATACATACATACATACATACATACATACATACATACATACATACACATATACATCTTTACATCTATATACATATATAAATATATCACATATGTGTGCCTGTGTATGTATGCGGTGGGCGTGCATGTTATGTATATGCGCTATGCCCCACACATCCACATATGCGCATGTACGATACGCTTACATGCTCGCACACATATTACAAAACATACGCACACATGTGATATACAATATACGTGTTGCATGTTCCCATCATGTGGTATATGATATTGTATGTACGTGCACCTTCTATGCATATAGCTAAGACAATGACTAGAACTATAACTCATTAGCATCAGTCTATCTTAATATGGTTCCATCTATCGTGCATCATATGTTGCACTGTCTTCGGTTCACATAATGTACACACCCCCTTGCTTTCGCTCTAATTCGCATCGGTGTGGACACGCGGACCCTTGTGGACACACTCGTTTCCGTACACAAGCTAAGTTTTCGGGGCTGTTTCAAGCTTCGCGGACACTGCGGACACATGCGGACACTATGTGTAATGTACACATGAGCGCTTTTGTGTGCCATTCGCAGAGAGGCGGCGGACACGCGGACATACGGGGACACTATGTGTAATGTACACATGATGCTTTTTAACAGGTGTTTAAGCTAGGCGCGGACACGCGGACACATGCGGACAATGCCTTTACTGTACACATCTCTTCGTTTTATCCCTGTTTAGGCCAGGCGCGGACACGCGGACACACGTGGACAGTGTGCGCTGTGTGCACACATGTGGTTTTGCCCCCCAATCTGCCCCCCCCCGGACACAATGTGGACACAGAGGCCGTCTGTCTTGCGGACACTATGTGGACACAAAACGTGCTCATGTTGGTATCTTACAAGACATCACATTCCAACATTATGGTACCTGTGTGTTGACTCTTACTTACACTCATCTGGCGACTTCGAGGTGCGATTGGCATCGCGCACGTACCATTTGTATCCCAAGGGGAGCCAGGCAGATGCTGCTGCCTCGGCCTGGGTAGGGATGTCTGCACTATCTGACCTTCAAGATCTGGCAGCGCACCGCGGGACCCATGGTGGGGGGGGAAGGGGGCTCGAGGCATGCATGGATCTCACGACTCAGAGGGAACCTCAGGGGTGCTTTGACGTTCTGGGCAGCTGGCTTTGGCAGCTCGGGGGGCCTCGTCTGCGATTTGGGATGGGGGTGGGCAATGGTGGCGGGGGGGAGGGCAGGTGACACGGACTGCGCCGAGAGCGACCCGGAAAGCGACGAGAGCTCCAGCAGCGACCACTCCACCGATTGGCACAGCGAGACAACCCTGAGGCCCGTTGTGTCCACCCGTGAGAGAATGCAGCCAAAACCGACTCATGTGTACCTAATCGGGGCTGCGCACTGTCCCTCGAGTGCCGTTTGGGGGGCATTAGGTGCCCAAAAAGGCTTAGAAACAACGCGCACGCAAAATCCAGCAAAAACAATTTCGGCCTACCCTCCCGGAGAATGCCTAGCGAATTTAGAGGCTTTTGGAACAGTCCATCCTAATACTCGGCATCCTCGTAAGCCCCCTCCTCCCCCAACCCCGCTACCCCCCGTATCTTACAAGAAATTTCTGGGCCAGAAATTTCTCGTAAGATACGGGCTGGGTGAGGAGGGCAGGCAGGCACCCATCTCCCCGTTCTCGGCGCCCCGCCCCCTCGACAGGCAGCAGGCAGCAGGCTGCAATTTTACAAAAGCCCATCTGTGGAGCCTTGGGTGCCTGACCTGGTGGCCTGGCCTAGATAGATATGATGATGTGCTGCAACTGCTACTGCTACTGCTGCTACTTTTCCTGGTACGGCCCATCCATGTTCACCAGTGCCCAGACCCTGCCCTTTGCTGCCCATACCGTGCACTGCGTTGGCCTATCCTGCAGGGCGACCCCCCAGTCATCTCCTCTTCAGTCTCCTCCACCTCCTCGTCTTTCACTTGCCACCGCGAGGGGCGACCCACCCACCTCCTCCCCAGTCTCCTCCACCTCCTCTTGTTTCACGTGCCACCGCGAGGTTGCAGGAGAGCAGCCCGGAGGAGCAGGATGACGCCGACGAGTCGGACCTCGAGCATTGGGCGGACTGGCCTGAGTACCTGCGGAAGAAGATGGGGACTGACTGGTGGGACACGCCAGGCATGGTTGGGAGTGAGTGGTGCACCGACCACCAAGGGGAGATCAAGATCGAGACTGGATGCTCGGGCACAGACGCGCCTGTGATCGCCCTGAAGGTGCTCGTCCACGACTCTCGAATTCGGCACGTCTCGAGCGCAGACGTGTCGAAGTTGCGCCGCACCTTCATCATAGTGCATGCCCAGCCAGAGCACATGTACGCCGACATCGACTCCCTCCTCCATCCTGAAGATAACGAATGTTTGACGCATCACTCCACCTCCTGCTCACTCAAAGCCCCGGAGATCGACCTTGGAATCTATGGATTTCCCTGCAAACCATTCAGCCAATTCAACGAGCGAAACTTTGCCCGCCTGCCGTGGGCCAAGATGCCCGACGAGAAAGCACAGCCTTTCATCAAGCTGCGCGACTACTTGCAAGAACAACAGCGGCCGAAAATCGTCATCATCGAGAATGTCTGTGGTTTGGAGGCTCAGGTCAAACAATACCGTACCTGCGATGGCAAGCGGAGAAAGTCATCTTCGAGCTGCACTCCGCTAGAGATCATTATGAAAGGAGTCGCCGTCAATGAGAAAGGCATCGAGACTCCAGTTGGGTTGGAGTTGATTCCATGTTACAGCTGGAAGATCTTCAGGCTTCGAGCAGACGAGCGGCGGCTACCGCATACGAGAAAGAGGTTGTATATTGTAGGCATTCGGGCCGACGTGGGAGGGGTCGCAGAACTCAACAAGATCGAGGCCACACTGAAGAAGGTCACCAAGTTCCGCCCGGGCAGCATCAAGGACATCCTCCTTTCATCAAATCGGGAGGTCAAGGAGTATGTGAATGTGGGCTGGGGAGCCCGCCGCACGAACAAGTCTGGTGCGATGAACGCCAAGGTGGACAAGGACTTCGACAATTTCAGAGCTGAGAACGGCCTCCCAGCAAGGCTGCATGCACAAGGGCAGGTGTACTCCAAGAAGCTGCAGAAGAGCGACAGGAAGGTCTTCGACACCTTGGGCGCGAGGAAGCTGGAGATGCTGGACATCGTCTACCATCAGCAGCTGGTGAAGTTCGGCCGCCTGATGCCAGATACGGTGGTCGATGTGAGCCAGTCTTTTCATCGGAACAACTGGCGCATCGATGGCAAGATGGACACGCCAACTACTTCGGCCGAAGTGTTCCACATGGGCTTGCGCCGCTTCCTCGTCGCGGGGGAGATCTTCCAGGCGATGGGCATGCCGCGCAACACCTTGAAGCTCGACCAAATGCCTGCGAACTCGGACTGGCGCGAGCTCACAGGCAACATGATGGCGCTGCCGTGCGTGGGCTCCTTGATAGGGGCGATCTTGGCGAGCGTGGACTTCAAGGACGGCGTGGACTACAGGGCGCGCCCAGACCCTGTGCCATAGAGATCATCATGAGATGATCGCGCAGAGGCCGCGGGCTTTTGCATGCAGTGCCTCGCCCTGCTACTGGACCTCCCGCAGCTCCTCTCGATCCCTCCTTTTGCTTCCTCCGTTTCTCCTCCACGTTGTCCTTATCCTCCTCCTCCTCCTTCGCCTCCCCCCCCACTCGGTTCTTCGTTTTGACAGGCTAGACTAGACTCTTGAATCGTTACTGTCCTATCCTCCGTCCCTCCTCCCACTCTTTCCTTGTTTCATCCCTCCTCCGCCTCCCTCCTCGCCCACACCCTCCCCCCCTCACCCAACCTCGTCACTTTGCTTGCTGAATCCCCCTCTCCCTCATTCCAGCTCAGTGTGACACTGTTTTGCAGCGCGCCGGAGTCGCGCCAGCCCGATTGCAGGCCTTCGCTCGAGGGGAATATTGAGCCTTGGTCCTGAGTCAGGACTCCTGACGTTTTCTCACGCGAAAGCGAAACATACGACTCGGGCCACTCCCCATGCGTGTCCATCCCCATCACCTCCTCCCTTCAACCTTCTCCCTTTCTCACGTGCCTCTGTGGGTGGCGCAACCTATAGCACCACTTGGATTGCGCCTCGTCTGGAATGGCGTAACTCGGCTACCCACTGTTTGGGGTGCACGCTGAGACTAACAACTTGCTTCTCTCACTGTCCTCCTTCTCCTCTCCCTCGCCACCCTCCTTTGCATTCTCCTGCGTAACACTGCCCTGAGTTGCAGGGGTCTCCCAGCGTTGCAGATTCAATGGGCTCGTCGTCGTCGTTGTCGTCGTCCTCCTCTTCCTCATCCTCCTCCTCCTCCTGCTCTTCCTCCTACTCCTTCTCCTCCTCGTCCTCCTCCTCCTCCTCCAACTTGTCCTCCTCCTCCTCCTCGTCCTCCTCCTCCTGCCACCCTGCGTAGCCAGGCTGCCAGGCTGCCCGTAATGCCTCCGGGGTGGACTTGGGGGTGGAGTCGGGCTCGGGCGCCTGCCTATCTCACGGTCCGTTGGCCGCCCTGCACTCGTGCCCGACCGCCCCTCCCAGTGGGGAAGCTGTGCCCCACGCGTGCTGTTTTTTTGCCATCGAGTGTCGAATATCAAGGCCGGGAAAGCAATGATGACAAACTTCGATGTTCTGTCTTGCCTCTGTGGAAAAAGCTGATGGACTCTGTAGGGGTTGGGCCGCTCCACACACCCGTCACATTGGTTGCGCCATAGGTTGCGCCATAGCCAAACGCTATGCCATAGGGGCGGACACGGGCGGGCGCGGGGCTAAACCTCGCCACGCCCGTCCAATAGATTGCAAAATGGCCAGAGGTTGTGCCATAGGTTGCGCAATAGCGGTGGGCACATGCGCGAACGTGACGAAACATCGCCACAACTGGATTGGTTGCGCTCTATGTTGCGTCATAGGCTGTAGGTTGTTATGCTATAGGATAGCCGCGTGCCATAGGTTGCACCACAAGTTGCCCCGTAGGGGTGGGAACGGGTGCAGTGCGAACATACCTGTAACATACCAAGACATCGCCACACCCAATTCCAGAGGAAACATAAATGATAAGAAATAAGATATAGATAAGAGTCTTGATAAGAGCCCCCGAATGCAACAACAAATATAATCTCAGTATAGACCCCGAATGCACAGCCCTACTCCGTAGCCGTTTGGGCTTCACCTGTTATGAGGTCGGGTTGAAGGCTCCTCCCGTTGAGTCTTGTGAGGTACGGCACATCTTCTCTGGACGTAGAAGGATGGCTGAGAGCGCTGCCGACGACCTTGCGGCCTTGCAAGCTGGGTCAGAGTCTGAAGCGATGGAGCAGGACCCCGAGACTACAGACGGCGAGAGCAGTGACTTCACAGGAGCTGGTGTGCAGAAGTGCATTGGTTGTGGTGTGAAAAGTAAGAGTAATTGCCCCATCTCCGAGATGCGGGGCAATCCCAAGAGGGTGGCTTGGGCGAGGATGCGCAAGAAACTCCTGATGAACAAGAAGACTCGGACATCTCGCAAAAGGAAAGTGGCGAGTGGCTCGTGGTGCCGTAACTGTTTCAACGTCTGGCGCACACACATGAAGGTTGACGTACCAAATTTGGAGAACTTCGAGAACATCTGCAAGAGGGATGGGAAGATCAAAACCAAGTGGGTTAAGACGCAGAAGAACTACATCAATCTCAAAGGGGGCGGCGCGACAAGAGTCCGCGCCCCAAGGAAAACCATCCGCAAGACGAGAAAATGCTTTTCAGAGTTGGTTGCCCCTGACGTCAAATTCTATACAGAGGCAGCATACCGCAAGAAATACGGCGACCCCAAGACCAGCAAGGCAAAACCGTGGACTTCCAGAGACTACTCTGGGAAGGAGATCCACGGCTACGTGGTCAAGGAGGGCGAGGAGGGCGTCTACGATCTGAGGTTGGTTGGCCAGGAGGGGATCGCCATGGACGAGCAGACGCTCAACGCCGAGGACAACCTGCATGAGCAGCACGGGGACGACGTCATGGTGCAGGCCCAGGTTAGTTTCGAGGGAAAGCTCCCTGACAACGCTTCCTCTGTGGTGGGGTTGTTCTGGGAAGGCTCTTGGCTCGAGGGCCCCAAAGATATCCTCCAGGGACTCGGTGGGCTCACTGCTTGGCCCCCAAGCCTCACCCCAAGCCTCACCCTCTCACTAGGCCTAATCCTCACCCGAAGCCTCGCCCGACCCCCCAAGCCTAAGCCTCACCCTAAAGGCCCAAGCGTCCAGGGGAGGGGGTGGGGCCCCCGCCTTCTCCCCTGGATATGGGGGAGAGGGGACTTGGGCGGCAGTTTTGCGTTTGTCAGGGTCCTTTCACTTCCAAGGTGTCGGCGGCGAGCTCAGGCCACGCATCATTCGAGGCGATGTCTGCTGGGCAGCTGCTCGAGAACAAGCGTCTAGCTGAGCTGAAGCGCCAGGCTAACAAGATCACCGCGCCCGAGGAGCCCCCCAGCGACTCCGACAACGAGAAGGACTCCGACGGCGATGACGACACCGACAGCTCCAGCAAGACGAACGACTCGGAAAACTCTGACGACGAGCCTGAGGATGCTGCTGCCCAGAAGAAGTACAAGAGGGGGAAAGCTGGCATTACCACTCCGGTGAGGGATCGGAACGCGAAGAGATCAAGGACTGGCTGCGTGACTGGCTTCACTGGCACTCTTGGGAGCATCTCGGGCGCCTCCGCCTCAGGAGCATCAGGCAGGAAGGAGGCCAGGAAGGACTCGCAGCAGACCAGGGCGCAGAAGCCTGACGAACTGGAACTCGACGCTGACGGGAAGGCCCATGCCCAAGACCTGAAGAATAAGCTGGAGTCGGCCGTTGAGGAGTTCACAGAGTCCAAGTGGTCGCAGTTCGCTCCGAGGCAGCTCAGCCAACACCTCAAGGAGGTCATGGTTCATCAGCAGGCCGCGGCAAAGTGGCTGAAGGCAGCTGCAAGAAAGACGTTGCCAAGCGACCTCGCTAGCATGCCGAGCACGTCAGATACCCTCCAGAGCATCATCACATTCAAGAAGGGCTGGTCGAAGTTTGCCAACCTTGATTCCTCCGCCGCCTTGGAGCAGTGGAAGCAGCTAGGATCGAAGCTACCGAACCAGGTTGTGCCAAGCTACATCACGAAGGTCATGATCACCAAGTCTTTGGCAGAGGTGGAGCACGAGAACATCAGCAACCAGCTCCGCATCTTCGACAACAGCACCGAGGGCGCCGATGCCATCGGCGTGCACATGCTACCTGACGAGGAGCAAGCTGGGGCGATACAGCACTTCGCCCTGAAGGCAATCGTGTTTTTTTTATTTTTTTATTTTTTTTTTCAAAAGGGTTATTCAACTGTCTTAGCTGGGGGGTGGGGCTGCTGGGGTAGCAGGTGGACCGTGAGGAAAGAGCTGGAGTGGTGGGCTGGGTCCCAAGGCCCGGTTTTTGGGGGTGCCTGGGTCCCGGGTTGTGGGCTGGGCTTCATGATATTGCCTTCGGGGTGGGGCCGCTTCATTGCCCCAAAGATCTTGGGGAACAACTTGGACAAGGTCGGCGCGGCTCGCAAGAACATCAATGCGGATGCGGCTACAAACGTGTTCAAGGACATCGTTGATGTGGCCGCTCACGCGTCGCCGACGAGCAAGTTGCCGAAGACACTCATCGACGATATGGCGGCCATCAAACTAGGCTTCAACTTGTCCCCGGAGACGGCGTCCAGTGCGGTGGTGGACGCCGTCCACCGCCTGACCCAGAAAAAGGAGCAGTCTGCCTATCTCAGCTTGGTCAAAAGGAAAAAGGTCGAGGCATTCGAGTCAGCGCTGAGGTCATTAACCACCAACCTCAAGACAGCCAAGGATCTCGAGGGCAAGCAGCAAGCGCAGAAAGAGTTCATGAAATCGTTGGAGGGGTTCGAGCAGAGGTTGCCCACAGCCAGCCAGGACGAAATTCTCAGTGCCCTCAGCAAGATGAAGGCGCTGACCTCTACCTTCACCACCATGTGCAACAACGCGGATCTGCAAATCGACCTGGAGAGCATGCAGTTCAAGACCGTCATGGCGAGGGTGTTCGACAAGCTGGCAGGGAGCATTCTGGCCCAGGTACTTCTGGTGGATTCTCAACCTCAAGCCTCCGTCTTGTCATGATGTCGTCTCGTTCGAAACCTCGCTTGTAAATTAACCTTGGGGGTTCCTTGGGAGCTCGTTCCGGCAAATTTCGTTTTATTCGGTTATTCGATCTTCGACTCGACCGATTCGCTTGGATTCCGTTCCCGATTCGACTCGAACGATCTGCGGGGGGGGGAACGACGGTTGAGAATCTGGTTCCAGTAAGGTGATGGGTCCGGGTAGCGACGACCTGAACAACCTCTCGCAGAAGAGTGCCGAGTGGGTATGCGAGGCAGCCCAGAAGCTCTGCGATCAGGCCTCCCCGGTGAACGATGCGGTGCTACTTTTGGAGCAGCACGCTGGGATGATCCTACCATGTAGGGAGGTGTTGCGGCTGACGACGCTGTTGAAGTTGCCCCAGTTCATCAAGATTGTCAATGCCGACTTCCTTGCAGAGGAATCTTCCAGGAATACCGTTGTCACTTCTGCCTGCTCCAAGCTCACCACCGCCCAGTTGCCCCAGCTCGTTGACATCATGGTCAGGATAGGGGCTGACGGTGCTGGGGTTAGCTACAACAAGGACGTGCTAAGTCTGATCCAGGTACGTGGGCAAGGCGAGAGTGGTGGAGGCGCCGAGGTCGACAAGAAGATAGATACCCCACAGCCGTATACGCACCTTGCGAACATCGCGAAATCTCTCGAGGGCACCTTGATGAGCTGCCTGGAGAGCCACCTGCGCACCAACAACGTGACAGACGTGTCCAGCTTGAACAACGGTGGCATTTCAAAGGCAGATGCTGGCCGCCTTGCTTTGGACGCCACGGGCTCGCTGAAGAACGTGGAGGGCCTCAAGGAGCGAGTCGAGGACGAGTCGGTGGACAAGGCCATGCGCCGCTTGGACACCGAGATCGGCCTGAATAAAGCCTACGAGCGCTTCTGCAACACTTTCGGCAAGGACCCTGAAGCTGGGGTCGAGCCTGCTACGGTGAGCCAAGAGGTGCCTATCAAAATGCAGATCCTCCCAGTGATCAAGAGTATGTTCAAGCTCGATAAGGTCTTGGCGGATGCCAGCGACAAGACCGAGGCCTTGTTTAAGCACTCCCCCGAGTTCAAATCCCTGGCGGCTTCGTGCTCAAATTATTTCGAAACACCTGGGGGAGCACCTCGTGCACCGGAATGGCCTTGGAATGACGTGGCCGACCATGTCTTGAACGTCATCAAACTCTACTCGGAGGCCAAGCAGACCGTGATGCTCGAGGCTCTGAAGGACATTGTGGCTAAAGCCACAGAATCATCACACACAATTCCAGAACACATTGTCGACTACAAGGTGGCGATCAAACACATGGATAAAGAGGAGATCAAGAAGGTCGTTGACTTTCCGGGGAGGCCGCACTTGGTGAAGGCGGTCAAGGAGACGACGATGATGATCAGCCAGTGGAAGGAATACACGAGCAAGGTGAGCGGCATCCTGAACGTCGATGACCTTGAGAAGGAGCTTGGTTCTGTGACGAAGCTCCGCGACTCGGCCCGGAACATGATTGTTGTGAGGAGCGCTCTTGCAGTCTACCTTCAAGCAGACGGCAAGATGGTTCCAAACCTGTACCGCGAGATGAAATTGGCCCGCGCCACCATACCGCCCAAGCTGAGGAAAGAGTTGGACAAACTCGCGAAGGAGTCGGGAGTGCAGGAGGAGTCGCCAGAGGACGAGGACCAGCCCGAGGCAGCAGGTGTAGCGGCCGAGGATGCGGCTGACGACGCAGCTTGAGTAATTAGGCGACCTGGCCGACAGCTCTGGGAGGACGAGGGGAAGTAGGGAAGAGTCTCAGAATTTCAGAATGTTGTTGGGAAGGGAGGGGGGCTCGGCGATGCGCAACTCAAGCCTGTTGCTGCGCCTGTGGGGATGCCAGAGAATCAGGCCCAGACAGCCACTGTGGGAGACGATGAGCGTTTTGATCTCATCCGAGTTGGGTGTCTTGTCTTCGGTTTGGCTTCAGCCGAGCCCAGGGCTTGATGTCGGCATCATGTCCTGCTCCAGGGCCCTGTTGCGAGCGGGGTAGACTTTTCTCAGGCCTGCCGCGAGTGGGCCAAGTTGTTTTCCAGGCCGGGCCCGATTTTGCGCCCGGGCCCTGGCCGCAGGCTGCGTTCTGGGGATGAGCGACACAAGACACAATCGAGAGGTATGATATGAAAGTATAGTTCGTTGTACGCACGTGTATATAGTTAATTTAAGAATATTTAAATATGTAAATATAGTATACGGTACACTTACATAATACAAAGGATACAACATGTTGGCAAGTAGGCAAGTCTCAAGGTCTCAAGTAGGCAAACAACCAAACACGAAAGGCAACACATGATGGGGAGGGGGAAGTAGCTGGAGGCAGGTGAAAGTGGGGGCTCCAAATATTAGAGCAAGCAGAACCCCCAATAAGCTCAGCAAGTTGGAACGATCGTTGGACTCTCGTGTCTGAAGCCTGTTGTGCCGCAGTCGGTAGCATTGTCAATCTGGTGCCTTTTTCGTGGACGCTGCCCGCAGTTGCTGTTGCTGGCATGGAAGCAAAGCTCGACATCTATCCAGATCGGGAGCAGCAGCATCCCTCTGACTCTCCCCGGGAGCAGCCTGACTCTGATGAGCCAGATCGGCCATTCCTCAACCCAGACAGATACTATTACGACCTAGCGCTCCACCCCAATGGATACGACCTAGAGCTCAACCCTGATGGAAACAAAATCATAGGAGGTAGATGGGGAGGAATATTATGAAACAGCGGGCTGCTTGGACTCGTGAGTTTGAGGAAACATTTGAACGTAGATGTGAGGACGCCGAAGAAAATGTTGCCCGGGCCAGGCGCATTGCTGAGGGGCACAAGCAGATCCAAGAGCAGTTGCAGCATGATGATGTCCTGCGCCAGAAACGGCAGGATAAGCAATAGGGCACTAGGGCACTAGGACTCTGATCCTCTCCCTCTTGCTCAACCTCCTCCTCCTCCTCCTCCTCCTCCTCCTCCTCCTCTTCCTCCTCACCCCTCTAAGCTCCCCCCCTCCTCGTGCCCATTCTTGTGGCGCGGCCTAGATGGATCCAGTAGAGCAGGTGCACAAGGTCAGAAATATGGCGGTATGGCCCCCCTACAGTAGGGTAGGGAGGGGAAGAGAGGACTTCTTCACTCCTCCCCCACTGGCTCCATCATTATTCGTTGCTCCCCTCCCCCCCTCCCCCTCGCCCATCACCTCTCCCTCCCTTCTTGCAACAGCCTCCTGTCAGCCTCCCCTCTCTCTCTCTCTCCTCCCTCCCTCTTCGCTCCCTCTCTCCAACTCCGCTCCCTCCCATCTCTCTCCTACCCTTGCCTCTCTGGCTTGCTCTCCTTCGACCCCCTTCTTTACAAGGTTTCTATCCTCTCTCTCACTCTCTGCCTCCTTTGTTGTTGTGTGCGTGTCTCTCTATCTCTCCATATCGCTTTCCCTCTCTCTCTCTCTCTCTCTCTCTCTCTCTCTCTCTCTCTCTCTCTCTCTCTCTCTTTCTATATCCCTATTTCGTGTTAGTCTTTCTTTCTATAGTTCAACCCCTTCTCTCTCCTTCGTTGTTTCCTCCTTCCTATTCCTAGTCGTCGTTTTCTTCCTCAATTTCAATATCTCTATATCTTTCCATATGTATACCTAGTCTAGATCCCCTCACAGAGCCGCGTGTGCATCAAATTGGTGAGGATTTGACTGGTAATTGCACTGGTATTTGCCTGTGTTTTGACTGCTGAAGGGTCTTCCACTTAGAGGATTCATATGCGGACAATAAGGAGAGGAGAAAAGACCACCTAATTGATGATGCTGGTGATGCAGGTGAATATGATACTGATAATGTGTGTATGTGCGTGCGTGTGTCATCGCCTCCTCGCCCTCCCCGACCTGCTCTTCTTCGTTTTCCAACTCCTCTGGTTGATCCTCCCTCCTCTTATTCCTCCCTAGTCAGAGTGAGGGGGCGGAACGGTCTTACCGCGTCTTTGGGTGCCTGGCCGCCTGGCCGACGTGACGTATTGCCGGCTTTCAATTGTATTTACAATCGGCGCGTATGTTGTAGCTCCCCCCTCCCCAAACGCTCAAAGTGTTCGACATTATAAGCACGCGTATAGCATGCATTTCTGTAGATGCGATTGCACATTACGCGTATAATTCATGTGCATGTGCACTTCGCACGACCGCATAGCACTGGATGAGAATCGCGTTGGTAGTGCCCCCCCCCCCCCCCCACGGATGACGACGTGTAATTTAGAACGTTTCATAACTCACATCAGAATCAAAGTCCCGACGGTCCTCCACCGCTCCTGGGTGCGTCGCTGAAGTGGGGTTCCGCGGGGTTGATTATTGTTGTTGTCTTGTCGTCGTCCCGCCCGCCACCCGCCCCCGACCCGCTCCGCGACCCGCCCGCAAACCGCCCCGCGACGCATCTGCGACCCACGCGCGACCCACCCCGCGACCCACCTGCGGCCCGCCCGCCGCGCGCCCCGCGGCCCACCCGCGACCCTTCGCGCGCGGCTGATCGTTTTTTTCAGAGATGGCCCTTCGATCGTATGTTTTGCATGTTAAATGATGGTCATCTTGGAATATGGCCCAGATGACCCCATGGCAATATCATAAGATGACCCTTAGGCGACCGCAAGACCAGGTGTTTTTACTTAATTAAGACAATTAGGAGCACCTGATTTTCGCATGCTCACTTTTATGCGATGACTAGAAAGGTCGGTCTTTTCAGTACCCTCGTCATCGTGATCGTAATCGCGATCGTCGTCATCATCATTGTCATCAGTCATGCCATACAGACATGGAGTACGATTGTTTTGAATATGCTTACCTTGTTTGGGGCGTCCCAAAATTCGGGTGTCTCGTTTTCTTCGCCTCTAAACGTACACCAAGAAAACGCGCCCCGTTTAGTCATCGCATAAAAGTGAGCCTGCGAAAGCCAGGTGTTCCTAATTGTCTTAAGTAATTAAAAACACCTGGTCTTGCGGTCGTCTAAGGGTCATCTTATGATATTGCCATGGGGTCATTTGGGCCATATTCCAAGATGACCATCATTTAACATGCAAAACATACGATCGAAGGGCCATCTCTGAAAAGCCCCCCGATCAGCCGCGCGCGAAGGGTCGCGGGTGGGCCGCGGGCGCGCGGCGGGCGGGCCGCAGGTGGGTCGCGGGGTGGGTCGCGCGTGGGTCGCAGATGCGTCGCGGGGCGGTTCGCGGGCGGGTCGCGGAGCGGGTCGGGGGCGGGTGGCGGGCGGGACGACGACAAGACAACAACAATAATCAACCTCGCGGAACCCCACTTCAGCGACGCACCCAGGAGCGGTGGAGGACCGTTGGGACTTTGATTCTGATGTGAGTTATGAAACGTTCCAAATTACACGTCGTCATCCGTGGGGGGGGGGCACTACCAACGCGATTCTCATCCAGTGCTATGCGGTCGTGCGAAGTGCACATGCACATGAATTATACGCGTAATGTGCAATCGCATCTACAGAAATGCATGTTATACGCGTGCTTATAAAGACGAAAACTTTGAGCGTTTGGGGAGGGGGGAACTACAACATACGCGCCGATTGTAAATACAATGGAAAGCCAGCAATACGTCACGTCGGCCAGGCACCCAAAGAAAGACGCGGTAAGACCGTTCCGCCCCCTCACTCCGACTAGAGAGGAATAAGAGGAGGGAGGATCAACCAGAGGAGTTGGAAAACGAAGAAGAGCAGGTCGGGGAGGGCGAGGAGGCGATGACACACGCACGCACATACACACATTATCAGTATTCTATTCACCTGTATCACCAGCATCCTCAACATCATCCACGACACATCATCCCCAACATCATCGCCGCAAGGGGGTGGTGGAGGCGAGCCCCAATTTTTTCAGCTCTGGTTGCTGGATTCTGAAACTGGTTGTATAGATTTGTGCATCGCAGCCCCCCCCTACCAGGCCATCGCCTGGCGTATACACTCTGTGTCCCCACCCCTCGCCGTCCCATCTCCCTCTCGATCTCCTTTCTTTCACCTCCCGCTCCTCCTCAGCCCCGCTTCCTTTGACCATCCCCTCCAGCCGCTCCCTTGACGACCTTATTCTCTCCCCTCCCCTCCCCCCCCGCCCTCCATCAGCAGAAACTCTAGTCACTAGACCAGTGGCGCCGATGATCTCCAAATGTTGGCCCCCTCTCACGACGTATGCTTCCGTGTCTTCCTGCGACTGCCCTCGCCCAGCACCAGTCATCGTTACGCCTCAGTTCGTTGCTACCTCTCTGTGGCTGTTCGTTGTTACTCCGATGTGGCTACATGCCAGTATCCCTGGTCGGGCCCGTCCGTCGCCGCCTCCTCCTCCCTCTCTTGTTCCTGCTTCTCCACTTCTTCATCCCCCCATTGTGTTTCCTTCTCTTCATCCCGTCGCCTCATCGTCCTCCTGCGGCTTCTTCCTCGAGTTACTCATTATGTTTCCCCGTCTCAGTTCTCTATCGTGTTTCGCGTCCTCCTCACCGTCATTCTCTGTCCATCTTGGGGGGCACTTTTTGCCCACCCGCTTGCAGGCGACCCTTTGTCTCATGCGGGCGTTCTCCCCCTCCAGGTTCTGCGCACGCACAACGGAGAGCTGCCGGTGTACCTGCGGATCCGTGCGCAGGGGGGGGGGGGGGGCGGAGTCGCGACGGGAGGGGGACGAGGATGAAAAAGGACGTGAGCCACGAGAGGGGAGGAGAAGGCGATGAAGGAGCAGACGAAGGAGGAGGAGGAGGAGGAGGAGGAGCAGGAGGAGGAGGAGGAGGAGGAGGAGGAGGAGGGAGGAGCTGCGCCAGAGGACGTCGTCAAGCCGACACGCACACAGGACTCTGCGCCCTGCGGAGGCCGCAGGCGGAGGCAGCGCCGCTTCGTGAGATAGCCAGCAGCTCGGAACGGGTTGCGTGATCCATGGCAGCCGGCGTCTCGAGTCACAGGCGCTGAGACATGCTCCAAATCCCTTATTAATCGAACCCCCTAAAAGAACCGGACCCCCCTCCAAGTGCGACCTAATATTCCGCACCCCCGTCTTTGACGGGGCGCCTTCATAAACGGGACCCCCTAAGCTCCAATCCAAGGGAAGCGCCCTAATAAAGCGGACCCCCCCAGTTACAAAAAAAAGGCGCCTCAGGAAACTGGACCCGCGGGACGATGAATACGGGATTTGGAGCACCGTGATGCGTAGCAAAACAACATACAGTGGGACGCGCACCGAGACACCCTTGGTTGGTTCGCTCCACGCGCGGCGCGGCGACTTCTCGTGGCCGTTGAAGGAGCGGGTGCATTCATGGTTCTCTGGATTCCCCCCGTGTGCATCTCGCGCGCTGGTGTTCAGGGCTGGGTTTTTCTTGCGAGGGTTTCTTGCGGCCGCGGCCTCACTGCAAGCCAAGGTCTTTCACATCAGGGAACGCTCGGTTGGGCCTCCTGGTCAGGAGTGGCGTCTTCGACCCAAGCTGGCCCAAGAGAGCAGGGCTGCACGAACACTGTTTTCCCCACGTGGGCCCACTTGCTGCCCCGTCCTTCACCGCCCACCAAGCCACCCCAACCCAACCCGAAGGCCTAAATTTGCCCTACATTTCGGGTGTGTGGGGGGGTCGGAGAACAATGAAAAAACACAGATGGAACCCGTACCCCCCCCCCCCAAACCCGAAATTGGGGTCTTCGGGTTGGGTTGGGGTGGTCTGGTAGGTAATGGAGGATGACGATTAATACATGACCGGGGGGTCGTGTTCACGCGGCGGCGCCCGGGATGACGATTAGAAAAAAAAGGCCGCGGGCTGGAAAACTATCTTTTTTAATCGTTCCCCTCCAGTCAAACAATCATGCCGAAATGGCAGAAAACCATCTTTTTAGTCGCTGCCTCCCCTTTTTTATAAATCGTCATCCCGCATTATCTGCACGCCCGAAATGGGTACTGAAAGAATGGGCACTATGCCCAACAGCGGATCTTGTTCATTTTGAACAAGATCCGCTGTCCACGCCGCCGCGGCTTGTGCCCATTCGAGACAGGAGGCCGCCCGCCCAACAGCGGCCGCTGTTGGTTCGGGACAACATTTGTTGTTGGGCATGTTGCCCATTCTTTCGGTACCCATTTCGGGTGTCCAAACATTAGTCAGCCCCCGAGGAGCTCCGTGGCAAAGCGCCCGGGAGACGGCGACGCCGAGGCGGCACGACGGCAGCCGCGGGCGGGGCACGGGGGAGGAACGGGGCGGGGGTGGGCCGCTGCCCGCCGGCCGGGCGCCCGGCGCAGCGCACCAGCGGGCCTGGGGAGGAGGAGGA